>JAVDBV010001202.1:0-20928 GCA_032619315.1 Piper longum
CCCCTCACCCTCCCCCCGCCCACCCCCGTCGACCCCTTCCGCAACAGCACGCCCAACATCGAAGGGGTCTACGAGTGGGCCAAGATCGTGCTCTGCCTCCCGATCGTGGCCGTGCGGCTTGTCTTGTTTGGGCTCTGCTTGCTGGTCGGGTACTTGGCGACCCGGCTTGCTTTGGCGGGTTGGAAGGATCGGCAGAATCCCATGCCCCGGTGGAGGTCCGGGATCATGTGGATTACTCGGATTTCCTCCAGATGTGTGCTATTTTGCTTCGGGTATGTGAAAAATTGAACCTGTATAACCCTCCAGATGTGTGCTATTTTACTCGTGTGCGTGGAAGGTTGAATCTGATCTTAATTTTTTGTGCTTAATAAGATGCTTGGAAAATAATTGATGCTTACTTGGAGAGCTCAAATCACTATTTGGATAAGTTGATCTGATGGGGTATATACTTGCGTGGAGAAAAGTTAAATTTGATCTTATTTGATTGAGTTCGTAAAAGATGCTAAGGAAACATGTTGACTGATGTTTACTTAGGATCACAATTATGTTAAAGTTGATCTTGTGGCTTTATTTCTTGTTCTCAATTTAGTAAGTGCTGTTCAAGGTCGGTTATGAACAACGTGTGCTCCAAAAGCTATTACGTACAGTTGTGCCATGGCGTTGTTTGCTTTCTCACTTTTGCCTTGATCCTTGACCTTTCACTATATTGTAGATCTCATTTGGGCAACGTCTTGAATACGAATACGCTCAAATCTCTATATTATTCGCTTGAATAGCCAGAATTTCTTTATTCCTTTAAATTGTGAAGTTTTGTTGTTGAATTTCATTTTTCGTCCGCGATGAGTTATCATTTCTGAGTAATTTATGATCCCATGCTATAGTGATTACGTCCTGCCATGTCCTTTTCTAACTTTTTTTGCTTTTGTTTCGAGTCATAATGTTTTTGTGAATTCTGTTCTGATTCAAAGCCGCTCTGTGCAATTTGCAACTTAACTCTTCTTTGCCAAAAGTTCCATGCTATCTTCTCTTTTGGCTTAGGTATCATTGGATAAAGCGCATTGGAAAACCTGCTCCTAGGGAGGTTGCACCTATAGTTGTATCAAATCATGTTTCATATATAGAACCTATTTTTTTCTTCTATGAGCTTTTTCCAACCATTGTTGCATCCGAGTCACACGATTCTATTCCTTTTGTGGGAACAATTATAAGAGCAATGCAGGTATTTTCTACAAAAATTTACTTCTTATCTCATGTGTCAATCAATATCAAAGTTATATGATTGATTAGAAATCTCTAACTCTTTATTTTATTATGTTTAGGTGATATATGTTGATAGGTTCTCTGCTCAATCAAGAAAGAATGCTGTCTCTGAAATAAAGGTAATTTTTTCCTATCTTGGTATTTTGAAATATACAAAAAAAATACTACGTTCTATATGCTTAAAAAAATCATTTATATGTTATAACATATATAACCTTTATTTTGCTGGCTATACATTTGGGCTTCTAGCTATCAGGCTATTTTGTTATTTGGTTGAGGTATGCCACTATTTTGGCTGGAGGTTAGAATTTTTGGCATTGAAATGTAGCAAAGTTTTCCTTTACAGATAAGGGGTCATCTTCCGATGATCTGGAAAAGGTTTCTTTTAAAGTTAAAAATAAAAACTGAATGCTAGTATGATCTCATCTTGGTGTGGTCTCACTGCATGTCGAAAATCATCATATTGGCAACATCTCTATGCGATCTCTTGAGATTACAAATATTGATGTACTCGTACTGACTTTCATTTCCTTAAGGTTTCTTCAGTTAGAGGCATAACACGACCTCTACTTCTATCAGAGGTTAAGATAATGGTAAAGAAACAAATGACCACATTCTTTCTCCATAACTCGTCCAATACTTATTTCCTTATGTACTTGATCTCTAAGTAAAGATTCATCCTTGCCATGTGGTACCTTCATATCTTTGATAATTCTCTTACAGTATGTAATGATGACCTCTTTATTTACTCTTTATTTACTAGATGTATAAGGGGATATAACTTTAAGGTATAAATGTTTCATCTTTTTTCTGGGTCTCTCAATTGTTTGTCACTTTTTACCTCATGGTATTCACCTATGGGCTATGAGTGAAGATTTTAATCCTTGTCATGCAGTAGCTTTCTTTCTTTTGACTATCAGTAGTAGGTGAAAGATGAAATTTTCTTTTTTCAGAGGTGCAAGAGCATATTGATGTCATTCTCTCTTCATTTCACCCAACCATTTCCCCCAGTGTTCCTCATGATATGCCATCTGTGTTAATTTTGATGAGTAATCTGCCAAAAATATCTCCTCAGGTCAACGGGTGTTGGCTAGTTGCTAAATGTAACTCATTTCTCAAACTAACACTAGCAACATCAGGATGACCAAGTTTTATTAAATGTAAGAGGCTAATGAGAGATGGCAGATTTAGAAGTTTTTTTATTCATCTAAATAATCCCATCCCACATAATTAGTTTGAGGACATGGGCCATATTCATCCAAATAACATTCTGAGGGCCCATATCAAAACAAATGCCAAATAACAGTCAAGCAATAAAGTGTGATCATTGATAGGGTTTGTTCAGTAACATTGCTGCTCATAATTTATTATTATTTTTTATTCTAATGACATTCTTTGAATATCTGTATTCTACTTACTACGAAAGTGTTTTATTGGTATAGTTAAATGATTTGCGTAAAGTAACTCCATGTACTGTGGCTACTGGTTAATGACTATATTTGCTCTGTATTCTCTAGATTCCTATATGGTAGCAACAAATTAAATCAGTAAAAGAGCATTTTTTTCAACATAAAACGCTATTTGATACAGAAATGTCCTCAAAGGATCTAAATGCAGAGAAAAGTTTCAAGCGACAGCTTTCCGCGCGTTCTTTTGTTTCCTGAGGGGACCACAACAAATGGAAGAGTTTTGATATCTTTTCAGTTAGGCGCCTTCATACCTGGGTATCCAATCCAGCCTGTGGTTGTTCGCTATCCTCATGTGTTCTTTGATCAATCATGGTACAGTTCTATAATATTTTGGGCATTGCACTGGATAAAATTTTAACATACCATTGAACATTTATGTGCTAGATGCCTTTTCGATGAAATTTATGTTTGCTTGGTCATTTCTGCAGGGGAAATATTTCTTTGATAAAGCTTATGCTTAGGATGTTTACCCAATTTCACAATTTCATGGAGGTAGAGCTTATTATATGATATTTATTAAATTTTTGTCCCTTTTTTTGTAAATTTGTAGACGTATGACTTAATGTTATCCTGTTAATGAAGGTTGAATATCTCCCTGTTATTTACCCTCTTGATGATAGAAGGGAAACTGCAAGCCAATTTGCCGAGAGAGTGAGTAGTAACTACTGGTTTTGTTTGTAGTCTACATGATTTCATTCTCATTTTGTTATTTATTTTTATTTGTGCTATGAAAAAGGGGTGTAAAGTTGCTTTTCCATCTTATCAATGCCCTTGTATTTAGGTACTTAGATATGTGCTTATGTGTTTGTTGGTAAGCACTAAGCATATCAATGTTGCTAATATTATTGTCCATTATCTTAAGTGCTTCATTTTTGGAATTTGCATGCAAAAGATGGTATATATCAATCCTTTTTTTTTTTTTCATAATAGGATGTAAAGGGCTTAGTCTACGATAGCATGCATGCTTTCTTTCTTTGAATTGAGACTCCAAGACCCTGAGATTATATGTTCCTGAAGTTAGAATTGATAGCTAGTTTTGTTACCTGTTTTGTTTTAGAATATCATACTTCTTAACATAGGCAAATAGCTGTTATATTCCATCAAATATTGTGCCACACAGTTTAAGAAAGTTTTCTAAATTTCCAGCTGAAGTTGACTTCTGTATGTTTTTGAAAAAGTGTATGAACAAATGGGCACAGTGATTTTCATATATTTTTTTAACCACGATGGTTTATTGGCTTGAACAGAGTCATATTCAAATTGACTTAGTGTTGCCTTGCAGGCTAGCTATAAGATTGCAAGTGCCCTTAATGTTATACAAACCTCTCACTCTTATGGTGATTTGTTACTTCTTACAAAAGCTTCGGAGTCTAAATTGGTGAGAAGTACTCTTGTGATTTAATTATATACCAAATTATCTAAACGTCCATCCTGCATTTTTTATTTTTATTTATTTTTATTTATTTTTATTTTTATTTTTTTGTTCTTATTTTGAATACTTTTGGTGTTTTTCAGGATGTAGCATCTGCATTCATGGTTGAAATGGCATGGGCTGAAAATGTGAGTTTATGATGTAGGGTATGCTTTTGTTTCCCTATTTACAATGTTTAAATCTGGAAAGCCTAATTTATTTAAACAGTTGAACTACAAAGTGGGGTTGTAACAATTATAGAGGGCTTTTTATTTTACTTCTTCTAGACATTGCACACTAATACAATTGGTGTACTGGGCTTTTGAAATCTGTATCATTCATGAAAATCCAATGGTGTTGACGCGAAAGATTGTCTCAATGATAACCAAGCTTTCAAAATAATAATCTAAATGATGTTCAATATTTGCAAATTTCTGTAGCCTTTATGGCTAGTCTTTGTTCGTGTATTTTCATCGAATTGAAGCTATTTGTTATGTGGATTTTTTTTTAATTTTTAATTTTTATTTTTATTTGTTGCACAGGTTTTTGGCATAAGCACAATGGAGTCTCTAGAGTTTCTAGACCAGTTTTTAGCAATGAAACCAGATGTGTGGTATATTCTAAAAGTACTTTTAAAGTGCATTTTTGTTTTCTTAAGACTGTTATACAAATTTTTTCAGCATTTGTGGATATTTGTTTTCTTCCGACAAGTTCAAAATTTTCCAAAAAGCTTCTCTGTTGCATAAAATAATGAGAATTGAGAACCCTAGAGCACTTGTGTAGCCATAACTAAGTTTCAAACATATGAAAATTTCCTTGTGTAGCCATTGCTGTATTTCACTCTAGAGCACATTGCTGTAGTTAAAATGCTTGAAGAATGATCCATAAAATTTTTGTTTTTCAAAAACAGAGCGTGCCCAGTTTAACGACCTGTCTTAACTGGCTGGGGGTTAGCTAAAAATACGGAGGATATGAAAATAAAAATGCAAGCATATGCATTGTAACATGACAAATAATTATTCTTGAGGTATAATGTAACGAAAATGATTAAATATGAAATTCAAATATCTCTAAGAAATTATTAACCATAAAAATAAATCATGCTATATTTATTGTAACATGCAAACAATGACATAAGCTAAACTAACTACACAAAAGCAAAGGCCCATAGTTTTCAAACCATTTTTCAAAGTCGCAAGTATGACGCAAATAATATAAAGAAATTCAATTTTATTCATTAATTCTTCCAACTTGGCTTGGTAAGTGAACCACCAACCTCACCCTTAATCGTCAGTATGAAGTTGTTCACTTGCGATAATAAAACTGTGTTAGTGATAAAACTACTAAGTCGTATAATTATATTAAACAAGTCAATATATTTTATATCATTATTTATCAAATCTTTTATTTATTATGATCCTATGCCGAACTCTAATTATGTATAGAGGGGTGGCCGCCCCATCTCACTAAAATCCCATGTATGCGCACATACACTATGTGACCCACCACTTATAGTTATTGACATTTGTTATTGATTCCCCTTTTCGGTATCACAAGTGCAATATGAGTCGTCTTGCATTATTACGCCCTTTCACCCCGTTCAGAATGGGGGCAGGTATTTTATCTTTCAGATAGTCTTAAAGGTGCATCTTTGTGTCTGATTGAGTCAATTCTTTGACCCGAATTGTGTTTGGTGCTTGGTAGTCGAATCTGGGTTTAAGTTGGCCATGACTGCGAAAATGAAATATACAATGTTTTAAGTAGTTATACAGACTTAGAAATGTGATGGGGCACCCACAACTAAGACACACCCGGGATTTCTCTTAACCAAAAAAGGGTCCTCATCTCAATGAGACAATAAAATTATACATAAATATAATTTTATATGAGGAATAATGGATGTTATGGAATGATTTAATTATATCACGACTTAACAAAATAAAGCATTCCACAAGCAAGTATAAAATAAAGTAAATCTTTAAATTTATACAATTATAGCATGTCTGATGAGATAATTAATTATTTATATGACAAAATTAATTAACTCATACCTTGCCTTTTAAATTAATTATTCAAATCACAATTCACCCTTAGCCAACAATAAAATAATTATTAACCTTCGAGCATGTATTTAATTACTAATACTAATGTATTTTTCTTGAAAGCGTTAATTATTTAACCAAATAAATCTTATTAAGATTATTGTCCGAAGGATTAAAGTTATCATTTAAACTTTTAATTAATATAGCTTCTTAACACCAAATTAGTTACCTATTCTCTTAATAAAAACTTAGGTACACCTATAATAATTTATTAACCTTTTTACTAATTTAGAATGTTTATCTAGCAATTAATTAAGTCGTTCTATTAAATTATTTTAAATAATTTGTATTATCATAATTCAAGGATATATTAATGAAATTATTTTAAATTACTCATTTGACAAAGGCTCTCACTTTAATTGTTTTATCGCATGCTACTAAGATCTAACACTTGATGCTTATTATAGTATTATATTTTAATAATCCATATTTCTACCATAATTGACTAATTGTCAACATGACCAAGTATATTAAACTTGTGCTTAAAGTTAAACTTCAAAAAAAAATTTTTATAATAACTCTATCACAAATGACCTGTTATTAACACTATTACAAAATATTTATTTTAGACGTGATAAAATATACCAACTTTATTTTATTAACCAATTATAATATAATATTATTTATACTTAATTTATTTATTAGTGAAATTTAATAAACAATCATACCCATTTGACTATAAATAGATTGAAGGTTCTAATTACCCTTTATTACAAACCTTAATTAACCAATTATTAAAATAATCAATTTTACTTATTTTGTGCTTAATTTTTAATTCTTTATTATAGTTTAATAATAGTTATATTATAATTAACTAGTATTACATTGATGGTAAAGGTTAAAATTTTATTTTATTAATCATTTATAACTACTCATACTTATATACTTATAATACATGAATCGATTATAAACAATTAATCCATATAGTAATATCAAATTATCCATGGATTACTAAGGTTTGTTTAACCTAACAATGATTATTTGTAGGCATAAATTGGTTATTAATTTAATCACCATGGCCACAAAGTGTAAAGAGCACTGATCATGCAAATCAATGCAAAACAAAAGAAAAAGAATGGTTAGGGTGGAGGGTCGTGCACAGCACGACGCTATGCACATGAATAAAATTCCTTTACTCAATATTGCAAAACAAACGATAACCCCCCACATGGAAAAAGCAACCCTCCAAACTAATCAACAACGCAAACCGGAACAAAGAATAGAAGGCTATCCATGGAAACATCATGAACTAAATTTAAAATATGCATTAGATGACATGAATAAGAGGAAGGAAGAACGAAAAGACCAGGGGAGGAGAAAGATATCGAAGTAGAGGGGAGGGGCATGAGGAGTTGACGACGGTGGGGAAGGAAAGAAGGGGCGACAGTGGTAGAAGGGGGACGGCCCATTTATAAATGTCTATTAATATGAGGAGCGTCCAACCCCCAACGCTGAAATTTTCCACAAAATCCTCCAATGTCCCAACCTTCCTATCCATGCTCAATATATATGCATGATTATCTCAACTAAACTATCCCCATATCTCCTTATCTCTAACAAATATAACAATAATAATTTAATACCTAATTGGTTAGCCTTAACAGTTCCACCCCATGCTAACGCTCCTTGGGTATGTTTGATAGCATGAGTCACCAATGGCTTGATATATATATATATATATATATATATATATTTAAAACTTTAGACCCGGGTTTTACACCTGGAAGGTGAGGTTTTAGTCAGAGGCTCATTGTCATCATCCCCAACTTACTTTTTTACAACTAAATCAAATGGAAAAGCTCACTAGAAACAAAGTTTCAAAATTTTTTGCTGCAGCCTTTTTTGTGTAAGGAAAGCTGAGATAAATTTTACATCACCATCATCATATGCCTCTCTGAATTAGACAGGCATGATGAGTTGAATTTGAATGTGATACAGTAATTATTTTTCTTCACGAAACTTGATATTAAGAAATCTCAGTTACTTCTATTTGGAAAGCCTGACAATGGTCTTAGTTAAAGTTTCAGTTCTGAATCTCTAGAACCATTATAAATATGGAAAGCAAACTGCCATCAGTAGATTTAAGCTGTGCATAAAGAAAGTTTTCGTGGTCAAAAAGGCTAGTCAGAGTCAAGTCCATTTTGCATTCTGGCTTTAATACATTCGCTTGAAACAGGTTGCGGTTTTAGTAAGGACATACTAAAAGCTCTTTTGCCTTTTTCATCTTCTCATTCCCATGTTCAACTTATGATTGTGGACTTCTGCTATATGTGATTGCTTTTAGAGTTCATATTTATTGTTTATTTATGCCAGTGTCATTACAGCAGTAGTAGTATAAATTGTACAAATAGCAATAGTAGTAGCATCTTCAACATATGACAAACAACAAAAAATTCCTAATAATGAACCTTTTATGATAGTGGACGTGTCAAATTTCATGGCTTCATCGGACGTTTGAAGTTACAAGCAACTCCTCTTTCAGAGAAGGTTGGTTTATCATTGTTTGAAGAAAAATGTCAAGTAGTTTATTTGGAAAGATTTGTGCTAAGATATTGTCTACTTTCAACAATGACAATAACGAGAGTCAAGATATCTGTATACAATTAGCTAAATAATCAGCCTCTTTCAAAGGCATGAATATTACGAATTGCAAGAAATTTGTCATCAATCTTGAACTTAATTGATTTCATAATCACACATTTTAGAATTATTAATTAGACATTTACTTGGAATAGGATGAAACTTTTAAGGATCACTTAAATCAGGATTTATTCTTTGCACCCATGTATAATGTATAAAACCCAGATGAATGTTTTTCAGTTGTTTAAAGCTTGTCCCAGGCATTTTTTGTTTCTCATATTTAATTGCAGGACTCCTTTTGGTCCTGATTTTCACCATCCTTTTTTATTCAACATTCAGATATTTAGGTTCCTTGATGTGGAGAAGCAGGGATTCATTACATTTAGACAGGTACGTATTGATTAGATGATATTCATGTTTTAACCTTTCTGTAGTTTTACATTCAAATCTTGCATAATTATTCTTTTTGTGTCCCATTATTCTTGGTTGGTGAGCTAACAGCTGGCAATGGTTACGGAATCTGTGGCATCAATATATCAATGTTTGGTATTGCCGTGGTTACAAGTTATAGCTCTCTGCCACATAAATTTGTGTATTGCTCAATGTACGTTGACATTATATGATGTTTCTATAATAATAGTTATTGCTATGGACTTGGCTTTTAAGCAAGGCTTAAGGGGCATCTTGGGACCAGTGGGACATTTATTTATTATTGATATGAACTTAGTCTTGAAGCTGGCTGTTTTGGGATTGTCAAAAGATGCGAGTTTGGTCATTGATGTGGTAAGCCAGCTTTTGATGTGACAATCAAAAGGTGCCACAAGTCTGAATTGACGACCCTTTTGTTGAAGTGGTTATTTCCTATCATGTTGATCATGGAAATCAATTGCGTAAAGAATTATTGTTATCAGTTTAACCTCCATCAGTTTGATATAATGCTGCAGCTTATGAAATATATAGCTTATATCAACTGCTAGCGTATAACGGTAACCCACTAGATTTTTCCCTTTGTGCTATTCGTCTGAAATAAAGGACCCCATTCAGGCACATTATGTGACATTGAAAATTGCAAAGATTGTTTATTGAACTTAGATAAAAACTTGTGACCCTCAATTAAATGACTGACATATTTTCTGCAATCCTGAGTAATGAGCTAATAACTTTGGTAATGATTTGTATTTTGGTATATTTTTACTTGTTACTTTGTAAAATAAGGCCACTATTTTAAATAAGGTGATGATGGTATACAGTAGAATTTCATACCTTACAACTTTAGACATGTGATTATCACACTCCATGTCATAAAGAGATAATGCACTACCGTCCATGGGTTCTGACTATACTTGATTACGGCATATGGTTTTTTGTTGAGTAAATTTTTTGTTCGATTTGTTTTTTCTTCCATTGGCTGGTAGATACATGTGGCTTCTATGCCAATCTTACTAATTTCAGTTAGCCTGATGGTGCAGTTCAATAGTGGAATTATAGCTCCCTGGATGTATTACTGACTACATATCTTAGCTCATTCAATTATTGATATGAATTTACAGTACTTGCTTGGCTCAGCACGAGTAATGAAGCAACCGCGCTTTTCACAAGCTTGTACTTCTGCCTTTGATGTCTGTGATGAGGAAGGAAAAGGCTGTGTCACAAAGCAGCAGGTAACAATCTTATCCCCAGAATTTCATCATAGTTGAAACTGAATTTTTAATTTTGTAAGGGATTCAATGTTAAAGGTAGTATGGATAAATTGGTTCTTACTGTTAAATGAATTTTGTATTATATTTGTCAGTCTAGGCTAGGTGACCATTTTATATATAGCTTGTAAATAGAAAGAGATAAGTAAAAATAATGATGAGATGACTAATGACTCCACTAAATAAGGACAACAAATTCAAGATCTTGTTTACAATAACAACATGAAAATAGAAACATAATACACTAAAGTTGTATTTGGAATTATTCAAAGTGACTCTCCTCAAGTTGTAGAATGAAAAATCACAACTTGGACACTAACATGATCAGGTTGTCAAGAAAATTAATGTCTTCAACTTGTCTTCCATTTAATCAACAATATACCCATCCATCAGCTTGTCCCAAAATAACAGTCATGTACTCAAAATCAACGATGAGTGAATTCATTGAGCAATGCACATCTCCTCAAGCACACATCAGTTTTGTCTAAGAAGGCACATGGGTAAATAGGGTTAAGACGATACACATCCAACAAAGAGGGTACAATCCTAACAATAGGACTAATAAATCAGAGTCAACAGACAAGACAAGCAAATAGAAATTCTTGTTAACACAATGCAAGAGTAAGGTAATTCACAAAAAGGATAAAACCATTTTGGGACACAATATTCAAAATGGCAACCATTTTGAACTCACATAAAACATCTAATCGAAGGACACTTAAGAAGGACAATAGAAGTGACACGAGGGCACAAAGTAAACGTTCAAAGGCACAAATAAAATATTTTTGCATCAAAGACTGAGCATCAAAGGCCTCACATTAAAGGCGGAACTCACAAGGCAAGGACATACGTGGACAACAATTTGCAAATATTGATAAGAGGTTGAAAATTCCAGACTCAAGACATTCTTTTCAGAGAGGACCAACTGTTCTAAAATTCCAAAGTAGGGACAAGAAGGGATACCAAAAGGTCACTTACTGCTTAAAAATCATGTATTGGTAATTTTTGGAATTGGAGCCAGCACTAGTAATCAAGTGGATGGAGACGAGTTATCATTAACCAATATATGGGGTAGTGGCCAAAGTGCAGAAATAGAAAGAGAGAAAATGAACAGATCTTGAATACAAAACAGAAGGCATCAAAGGACAAGAGTGATCGGTAGATATTAAAGAAGATTGTCTTGTCCTCTTCAAAAAAGATTTATGGGAGTGAGGTTGATCAGTAGATCACCAAGCACACCCGCCCTGAGTGCAGAGACCAGTAGCAAGCCATTCAAGAAATATCAACCCATCAACTTAAAACGCCTGGATGTAATTAAGAAAAGTAATCAATCAAGGCAAAACCAGAAGTCAAAGTCAATGCCCAGGGACGGTTCAGGTTTAAAATATCCATTGGTCGAAAAATAAGGCAAGGCCTACCATTTTTCCCCTTGATCAGGTGAACATAGTCTTGAAGATTATCATTCAAAACTTAGCTTAACATGATAATGAATGATTGAAATGAAGAGCCTGTTAGAATTATTGTGTTGTTTGTTGCCAAAGGTTAATGTGCTCTGGATGGGAGGCAAATCATGATACTTTAGTATCTGAAATAATGTCCAACTATGATTTCTTAGATGTGTGCTATTTGGTAATCAACGTGATCTCTGAGTGACAATAAATTCAATTTTAAACATCATAGCTATGTTTTGGTTTTTGCTGCAAAATACACTTTGCCAAAAATGCATTGCCAATTTTTTTGCTCCTAATTGTTGTTAATTTTTGCATGTTGCCAGTTTTTAAATGTCATTGGTGACACTACAACTAGTTGCGTTGATGGAAATGTGAGTACCTGAAACAACTCTTCATATCCAGTACTCCTATAGGTGTATAGTCGTCTTGAATTCTATATGCTCAGCTAAATGTGCGCCTTACTCAAATATGCTCTTATACCGCCTATTAAGAGATGAGATTGTAGTGTTTTTGATGTTGATATGCCCTAAACAAATCATCTTGAATTAATTCAAAAGAGGTAGGTAGATGAAACTCTGTTTAGATGTTACAAATTAGTTTTTTATAAACCTACACATACCATGAGTGTGGCATACAAATTTTTCTTTTGCAGCTATAGGGCCCCATACTGTCTTTTTTCTTGTTTGGGAATGTTCTCACATGCTCATAATGTCTGTCCTTTTCAACACAATTGTGCAAATAAATGCGAAGCATTAGTTAAGTTTTTTGTTTCCCTTCCTTTTTCCGGTGTAAACCATAACATTTACATATATGGGAACAGCGCCCTGTCCTTTTTGACAATTCTTGTACTTACAGTATTTGTTATTGGGCTTGGAATTTTCTGCAGGTGTTTGATCTTTTCGATGTTGACAGTGGAGTCATTGGTTGGGAGGATTTTATATCCTGCCTTAGAAAGAACCCTCTGCTGATTGCTCTGTTCTCTTCTTGCTTATCATGTACCGAGTGGACCTCGGCTGGAGGTGCCTTTGAAATGGTTTGATGAATTAACAAATTTTCAAATGTGACGATCTGTTTCTGAGGTTGTGCTGATACTTGCTTTACAATCTATTTACAAATGGCCGTTCTCACATGTACGCATTTCACGTCCGCCCAAATATTTCCTTCATTCTATGTTCATCGATCTTCCCGGGTGGACTGTTCTGTGTCTTCATTGTTCTTTTCTCTAAAACAGAATGTCCAAATCCTTGTTAATATGAGGCCAGAGATTTTGATTTTATGCCCAGGTTTTAATTTACCACGTGCATAAGTAAAAAAAAAGTTCTGTTTTAAATCATTGATTTGCTGAGGGCACTGCTCAGCATTCAACAAGACAAATGTCATTAGGGCAAAAATGCTGAAAAAAGTCTACAAATTCAGCAAGTAAACACGTTTGCGCTACTCGAAGCTTGCAACGATTTCAAATGCCGCGTGGTAAAAAAAACAACCTAGGGTTATTTATTCGTCTTGGAGTTGAAGAACAAAAGTCTCTAATTATTGTTCGTTTCAATTTTCTTTTTTTTCGAACCCATTGTAATTCAATGGCTAGGATATTCAATGCTTTCAAATTCTAAAAATAGCCACCGAGTGATTTTAAATCGTGATGTGCCACGGGAAACATATTTCCTGAAAATTGTTACTTCTAAAAATTGATGAAAAAACCTTAATAATTGCTAGCAGCGCCCCACTGTTGGAGTTCGTCGAACCCGAGAACTAGAAGATGCATAAATCTGATTCAGGCGTGCTTAAAATCCCATCCTTCATTTCCCATTGAACAGTTTGAAAAAAAAGAAGAAGTAGAATTAAACCTGATCATCGTCTCTTTGCCACCTGTCATAGCCAAGGTTTAACGGGAACGTGACACGTGGCGACTATACCATGCCTCATATAGATATGAGGAGGGCCCACCCAACCACCGAAGCAGCAGTTAGGAATCAGGAATTCGTATTTCCCTCCACACATTCCCCTCCTTCCCTTATCTTCTACTCCCTTCCCTGCTGCCATGGCCGATCACCTCCTCCCTCCCTCTTCCCTCCGTTCCTCACCTTCACCTGCTCCAACAATGGCGACGGAGCTGGCCCTCTCCCTCCCCCCTTCCCCTCCTCCCAAGTCCCGTCTTCTCCACAGGCTCTCCTGCTCTCCGCTCCCCTCTTATGCCGCTCCTTCCTCCTCTTCTTCTTCCCGTTATGCAGGGTCGGTGATCTCCCGATCAAGGAATGCTTCTCCGGCGCTTGGTTCTTCTTCTGTCGCTCGGGTCCGGCGCAGGGTGCACCTGTTCGTCCCCAAGGCAGCAGAGCAGCAAGGTTTTGAGTTCAATTTTTCTCATCGTCGATATGTTTTAATTTGTTCAACTGCATGGATAAGTGCTCTTTTTGGTGGCCTTTTGTCTTTGTGGTGTTCATCTTGTGTTGCTAAGAGTTAACGTCATCAATTGCCGCACCACTTTGGTATTCTTATTCCCGTGTGTTTATAAGATGTTACAATGACACATTGATTACATGAGAGAATTACAAAGGTTTTATGCTACAGAACAAAGTCAACCAATGTGTTCATCTGATTTGTCTCTATATGGAAAGACTTTTAGAGGTTGTCTAGCAGTATTAAATGAAAATGGGAGCGCTTTCAGGCTTAATCCTATAAGAGTGAGTTATTGAATATCAAAATTCAATTGTTCTTCTCTGCATCACTTTCTTGTGAAGGGCCTACTAGTCAAGAACAAGAACGTAAAAAAGTTCCCCTTCATTAACATGTCCAGCTTTAAGAGTGAGTGGTTGATCACATATGAAAACCCTACCAAAATTTGGAAACATTTCTTTTACAGGCCAGGTTGCAGAAGATGAACCTGTAGATAGCAAAATATTGCCATATTGCAGCTTAGACAGAAAAGATGAGAAGAAATCAATCGGGGAGCTTGAACAGGATTTTATTCAAGCCCTTCAAGTGCGTTACTCTACTCAATTGTTGTTCATTATTTTACTTTTGTTTTAATAGAGAAAACATGGCTACAATTGTTGAAACAACATTAACTAAGTTAATCCAGGTTTTGTATACAGGCATTCTACTATGAGGGTAAGGCAATTATGAGCAATGAAGAGTTTGATAATCTCAAGGAAGAATTGATGTGGGAAGGGAGCAGCGTTGTCATGCTAAGTATGCCTTGCTTGTTTCTTTAAAATTTTTCTCATCATCATCACCATCATCATCTTGTCATAGTCATTGTCATTGTGCGATCGAAACGACTGGTGTCAGGGCTATAAACTTCTGTTCTTCTCATAATATCTTACAGTAAGATAAAAATTTTCTTGATGTCTTATATGTAATTAAAAGTCACTAAACAAAAATAAGTTAATCCACTTCATCCATTCCGTTCTCAGGCTCAGAAGAACAAAAATTTTTGGAGGCTTCCATGGCTTATGTGGCTGGCAATCCGATTATGACAGATGCAGAGTTTGATGAACTAAAACTGGCATTGAAGGTCATTAAGTTGGAAATGTGATTCAATACTGTTTTCCTGACTTCTTAAATTCTCTTCTATGTATAGAGTACTCTATCTTACTTTCTGTTGTGCGTGTTTTTATGTGTAATTTAGAGACAAGGGAGTGACATTGTACAAGGTGGACCAAGGTGCAGTCTGAGGACCAGAAAGGTGTGTTTCCATTAAAACTATTTTATGCTATTTCTCCATCAACTAATGAATGGAATATTTACATTGCCTTGTTCAAGGCGCAAACTTTTAAATATGCGATGATATTTTTTCTTGTTTTGTGCCAGGTCTACAGTGATTTGTCGGCTGATTACTTAAAGATGTTACTATTGAATGTTCCTGCTACTGTTGTAGCATTAACCTTGTGAGTAACAAATTTCTCAGAACCTTCGAATTAGAATGCTGTTATGTACAAACAGCGAAGACCTTCTTCTGTTCTTAAAGTGCTGTTAGTTGCAAAGATTTTGGTCAGTTATTCATGTACTTTTATTAGTCATTCAAGTTAGTGAATGAGATGTAGGCATCATTGTAATTCTGAGGATTAGGACGTCATCTTCTTGTCAGGATCTATCTGTTATTGGTTGTTTCTGGGTAATCTATGATTTCGTATCTTTCTGTTGTTTTGGATTATGCTATCGTGGTAGTAAAATGCTGCTTGGTATCAGAGCCAGGTTTTTATCCTGTAATTTTTGGGTTATATAGGCTACAGATTAAAATGCATTTGTAGTTTCTGATGTGAACAGGTTTTTCTTTCTGGACGATATTACTGGGTTTGAGATTACATATCTTTTGGAGGTGAGTGTATGCTCTAATTACTGCTTTTGTGAAGAGAGGTCTACTTATAAACCTTTGACATAAAGAACTTAATGCAAGTGCACGGAAAAACTGTCTTCAGTTTATAATGAACAAGCGACATTATTTCATGAATCATCCGAATCTTTCAAGTGTTCTACAATACACAGCATATTTCATGAATCATCATTGCAGCATGTTGTTGTAGGCTTGGAGCTGATGACATATGAACTTAACATAGTTCAGTTTTTCTTTGCTGTTATAGCTACCAGAGCCATTCAGTTTCATCTTCACCTGGTTTGCTGCTGTGCCGCTCATTGTTTATATATCATCTGTGATCACGGGTGCTATTGTTAAGGACTCCTTAATCCTAAAGGTAACAATGTTCAACTGATGCAATGATCATTTGAGGCATCCTTTTTTATCATCGTCTTCTTTTTCAGGGCCCCTGTCCAAACTGCGGTACAGAAAACGGCTCGTTCTTTGGGACAATACTTTCAGTGCCCAGTGGTGGTACCACCAATATTCTGAAATGCTCCAGGTATGGTCTCCAGTTCCTAGGTTTTTTTGCACTATACTCCAAAACTCCAATCCAGTTTGACATTGAATATGTTGTGCTTCAGTTGTGCCACTGAATTGCAATATGACTCGAGAACGCGCTTGATTACATTAGCCTCCGAGTCTTGAAGTTTGAGGTAAAACAAGTTGCTAGTTTCCTGTATCAGTGATCCATTCGGTAGCGAGTTTACCATGAAATAAAACTCGCATTGCAGGCTTCAGAGAAACCAGAAGATGATACGGCGAACCAGTTGAGGCATCAATTATTTACGCGCTCGTACATTCAGTAGCTCGTACTTTGATCTGTTAAAAAGCTCGATTGGCAGTCATGTACACTTCAACTTGATCTTCAATTTCTGCACATATTGTATATATAGAGGTTGCTATTCTGTCGAACAAACGGCACCATAGACAAGACGAGACAAACAGAATTTATCTACAGTTCACGGCTAATTGATTTGCTAAAAAACTTTGATCCGGTGGCGATTGGGAAGCTGCAACGGATGTCGCACATATTTCGAGCATAAACGATGTTCTCATAAAAGAGAAATAAAAGGAGAAAGCATTGCTCTTTATCTTTTTGAAGACTAGTGTAGAAGAAATAAAAATAAATTTCTACACAAGTATTAGATTCCTTATTTACACGAGTAAAGAAAACAACTTAACAACCCTATTAACTACTTATAGAAGCAACCGAGTAACAAGTAGGTTGGAGGAATGGAAAGTCTATCCGAATTATTTGTACACTTCTGAAGACTTGATTTTCTGTTTTGATACAACAAATAAAAATGGGAAAATAAGATCAAGATTTCTCATCATCATCATAGCGTATCTTACCAACATATAGAATAGGTTGACATCGTTGGTTAAATAAACTATTAACAAAAATTCACGTCATAAAAGCACCATTACGCAGCAGATAAAACAGAAGTAACACATCTAGATTCAAGAGAAAAAATGAAAACAACACATTTTATGGCTGGGAAATGCATAAGCTAAACAAAAGAAGTACAACAACTAGCTTCACTGTCTGAACACGAAATTTCAAACTATTTAATCATTCACTAAAGAAAGCTCGATATGAACCTTGGGGAAAACAAAACTTCCTGTTTGCATCTTTAGCAGACACAATCCAGCTTGCATCCGATCAAGAGCTTCCTCTAGAAGATAGCCACATCCAAGTAATCACCAATCTAAAACAAATGAAAACAGCACCATCAGTATTTGGCGATCGTCATATTTATTTTATTACTGTCTAGGTACACCTCTCCTGCTAGATTAAGGTTGACTGAATAAATTATGCCACTCCAATTCGTTTTTTTCTCACATCCAGCAGAATCGAAGTGACAAGTTTTACATAAGTTTACATTTATTTATTTTCATACCTCAAAACTAAGTTCTGCTAGCGTCTTTGCATCATCCACTTGTCTTCCTTTTCCATATGATTGGGTCATTCCCAC
Organism: Piper longum; assembly: GCA_032619315.1. NCBI lineage: Eukaryota > Viridiplantae > Streptophyta > Magnoliopsida > Piperales > Piperaceae > Piper > Piper longum. Next base: position 18,301 of record JAVDBV010001202.1, read on the forward strand.
CTATACAACAAATATGAAAACAATTAATGCAGGCCTTTACTAGAAAGATAAGCATATCTAAAACTCCTCTTCTCCTCAAAGCTAAAACAATTCTAGCTTAGGATGGCTACCAATCTGAAAGTTCATATCCAAGATCTGCATAACTGGAGATAAAATTTTGGTCAAACATAGTAAGATAAATCATTGATACCTATACTACGAATAATTACAAATAGATTTTGTACACACTAGCAGTAATCTAAAACTCAAAATTTCACCCCAAAATCATGATGTTTTAATATGGTATTAATTATTTGTTTGGCATACTGTTTTAAAAAAATTTGCTCCACGCACCTATAAAAAGCAAGGTCCAAAATTACCCTGCATGCACATATAGCCTTCAAGATCAATTTGTTACTCGCTTTAATATGTTAGAGACTACTATTCTAAATATTACAATTCTGAAATCACGCAAAAGAATTATACAACACAAACCACGTGCATCATCTATAGGTTTTTTGTAAGGTACATACGATTAAATATAAAAACTAAACAAATACTCGAAATTTTGAAACATATCAACCAGATGAGTGTAAAATGTCATTGAGTACCAATTAAAATTCTTCAATTCATTTCATAACCAAAAAGCCAAAGTCTACACAATGAGCGATTTTAAGACAGAATCAATCACCCATAAATAATAATGGTAAAGCACCTGTCTAACCACATATCTGCCATTTTTATCAGGATATACAAATGCAAATGACAGTTTGGCATCTCTTCTTCTGGCAGCGGGATCCACCTCCTTAACCTTAAATGATCAACTATTTTTCTCAGAATCAAAGCAGATATGAACGGCCACAGAAGAATAAATCAATACAGGCAAAAAAAAATTTATATACCAGATCCGTCAGTTCACGCATGGTTGCATCCTTCCATGTATATATCTGCACCTCCTCCTTTGGTTCCTTGCCCCTTATTGCAAAATCCTCCTTTGTATGATGCCCACCACCCTAAAAAGAGTAAAACCAATCAGCAGCACATACAAAGATGACATAAGTCTAAGAAATGCCAGATCTTTCAAATCTCTCAAATCAGCGAAGTTTGTTAATGTTAATGATTGCCTGTCATGAATATATAACATAACAAAAAAAAAACATAAAATAACCCAATTATCTGAAATCCACCCCCATCTACACCTGATTGCAAACAATCCAAAGATAACTCTTCACACATAGTAATTAAGTACTTTTGCTAGGGAAAAAAAAACAATTCCAGCAAAAATTTTAAACAGTCTAGCTTAAAACCTAAAATAAACAAATACACATCAAAAGTGAGCAAAGTATCAGTCTGTCACAGTAGAGGAATATAAGTCTATATTATTAGATGAACTGAAACATACGTTGCTTCCTCTAAATAAATTAGGTAATGTTCTTTTAATTTTAAAATCTCTTCAATGTACACATCTAAAAATATGAAACAAGATTGAAAATTTTATGAGAATCGTGTTCAATACAAAACATTTGATCATGCTCCATTGTTTGAAAAAATGGCCTTTTAATTACAAAGAACAACATTCCCAATAATAATATATAACCTTCAGAGACACTAAGTGCCTAAATAATAAGAGTGGATTACATAATTCAATCCCTCTGTTAAGTTCATTTTTCATAATAATTAGTCCATCCCAACTCCTCCAATGGATTACATAGGCAAATAGACATCTTAAAAGAAGAAAGGCTGAATTCAGGATAAACAAATACGAGAAGTGATCTCAATTAAAAGAAGAAATGCACATTTTATTGTCAACTACAAAACAGGATTACCACAAAATAAGGTACGGAAATTATAGTCGCATCATACCTTGGTAAAGACTCGAAGAAGTAGAGGGCAAGTCTGCATTGAAATAAGGAACAAGAAACACAATTAGAGGCAATTACATAATAAGCAAATACCACATAATCACATACTACTAATTATTTTTAACCCATAGGAAACTACAAAAGCAATTCAAAACGCCATCTACTAAACAACATGAAAAATCACTTTCCCACTAGAATAAAAGCATTTCTGCACAGCCAAAATGTTAGCCATCCAAGTCCCATGATAGCAGGAATTCTCAGCCATATCAGTCAAAAAATAAAAATGATAAAACTATTCGAAATACAAGTTCATCTTCAACATATATTATGAGTGCCGGCCATCCAAGACCCATTACAGAAAGAAGACAATGTCACAACCGACCACTTCAGTGAACAAAAAACAGATAAAATCATTCAAATTACAAAATAATCTTATACATAATATTATGAAGCCCTGCCATTCATGGCCACCCATAATGATGGATAAAATCAACCAAAATATATTGTTCACACATACATGTGCATAATATATATGAAAAATACAAGCCATTCAGGAGTCATGATAGCTGGCATTCTCAAACCAACTATGTTCATCATGTCCATCGCATATACACTACGAGCGCTAGCCACACCATGACCGAAAACAGTCCAACAAAAGAGTATAAATATATAAAGGAGGGAACTTTGGAAGAAAGGAAGCTAAAGAGACCTTCTCCCGATCGATGGGCTCGAAGAGAGGCCGAGGAGGGGGCGGCAGGCCGCGGGCGGGGGGGGGGAGGGAGCAGCC
>JAVDBV010001203.1:0-19538 GCA_032619315.1 Piper longum
TAAAGCTCGGCTCATTTACATTAAAGTTCGGCTCGACTCGTTTTATAACGAGCCAAACTCAAACACACCCCTGCTCGGTTCGGCTCGGCTCGTTTACACCCCTACAGAGAACCCACGACTTGTGCACACCGCCCCTTGGTTCCACCCTACAACATCGACTATCTTTCCATTTGATTCTCAAACATAAAGGAAATGGATCAGTTCACAGGATACGAGTGTGACATACTATTGAGGTCAAAGTGGATGGGCGGCGCGGAGGGATTCAATTCCGGCAGTCCTTCAATTTAATAATGTTGGTGAGAAGCAAACTTATAGGATTGATTTTGTGCCTTGGAGGGATAACAATGGTGGCTTTGTGTCTGGGGTCATCACTTGGTCCGACGGGAGGAGATATTACTCTCATAGAAGTCCCATTGCTCTTAATGTTGTCTCCGTTTGAGGCTTCTTGTGATTCTTTAAGTTTAGACTGACTTATATTACAAGAATAGAAAGTAAGTTTTGCCATTGTCATACATTGTGAACATGGCGATAAGCACAGATGATTCAATGAATATATAAATGGACGGGAATGTTTCAACTTCATATCATTTGTTTCTAATTTTTCAACCAGTCATAAATTAATCATGGAACAATTGTAGATATATAGACAGGGTATTTCTGAGTGGGAAGAGAACATGCCTAGATCTTCTAAACATTCTCTTTATGTATGGTAGAATATAGAAATGCATTGCAAATCCCCATAAGAGTAAAGCATCAAGATTGGAATCAGAACAAGATAAATGTTAAAAACACGAAAGAAAAATTACAATATCATAAATAAAATTAGTAATTCCTATCTAACCTCCCTAATTGATAAGCATGCATCATGTACAGAAAAGCAGAGGATTACATCCTCTGCAAATAGGAAGATAGGAATGTCAAAAGATAATCAAAAAATTCAATTGCCCAAGTTTTAAAAATTTTAAAAATTTTAAAAATGATATCAAGTTGTCAGCACAGTCAAAATGACCAACTACTAATGCAGCAACGTAAAACGAGCTTTATCAACAAATCAGCAATGGTCAGTCCTGCGAACTGATTTTCTCTTCTGTGCTTATTTCTCCTCCGTTGTTTGTAGCAGGTTGTGTGGTATCCATGGGCACTATGGTGTCATTATTTTCGTATTCCGAGAGAAGATCCATAAACTCGTTAAGCAACCTTTGAACTTTTCTGTTTGATGCCATCGCAGGAAGAATATCTTCCCTCAGAAGCCTGTGCTTTTTCATACCCTGCAAAAATATTACAGCAGTAAACCTTATTTGAACTTAAGGAATGGTTCAGAGTACTAAAATTAATGGATTTGAAACAAAAAATTGAATTTTTTTTTAAAAAAATATCAGCACAGCGGGAACATCGCCAATAAGTGCAGAATAAGAATTTTCTCCAAACACCCATAATCAAAAATTAAAAGAAAAGTTTTAAAACAGCATGACACTGGTATGCTTGCATGCGGTGGGTAAGTGATTTATCACATTTGTGTGTGTGTGTACTCATCTAAAAGGAAAGGATAGGAGACTAACCAGCACATTTGGATCCCATGCCGACTTCTGAGGATCTGACCCTGAAACGTCAGCCATTCCTATCGGGGGACCTAGGAATTTCTCACATACTTCTCGCAGTCTAGATTCATCAGCCTCACTGAGTAGAGATAATAGAATCTTCAACATCAAAATATTGATTTAAACTAAAAAATTTCCATGCACTACAGGTTTAAGGGACAAAAATTGTTGTCTACCTTGCTAGAAACCGCACATAAGAAAGTAGGCATTGATGGTATTCATTGGGGGACTTTAATGCCAATGCTGATGCTAGCTGAGCCTCTAGATGAGCACGTGTCTGTACACCATCATCAGTTACCCTGCATCAATAGCAAACTCATGCCATCAGTCTATTGTAGTGTTGCTAGATTTAGAACATTAAAGTACTTATCAAAGCACCAACTCATCAGGTTACGCTGTAGACAAATTTTTTTTATAATACTATTATTTTGTTGCCCTTAATTTCCGTCATTGTACAGACCTACTCCAGCTAGGCCTCCTTGCCAAAAACTTTCCTACATCCACCTGCAAAGCTGCCAGCTCACCACTTTGAACGGATAAATTCCAAGAGCTTGCGAAGTTTGAAGCAGGAAAGCAGTCATCAGCTATTCTTAGCCAGCATCTAAGGCCCATATCAAAAAGAAATGCATGACGCGTGGACAACACAACAAGAGGTGAACCGGATTTAGAAAACCTTGCTGATATAACCTTTATTACACCTGAAATGTATAAATAAAACTTTTGATTTTGAGTTCATGCCAATATTTGAAGATTGAACTAATCAGAGATGATTCCACATAGAAGCCAAATTACCTGCATCTTTTGTGGAAGAGTCCTGTCGTGGCAAAACCAAAGAAGACAGGGAGTCTTGTAGAATGCAGGTTCTATTGAAAAGATCCCATACATAAAGTGCTCCTCTTTTAGTGACAAGTAGCAGCTTCCAGCAGTCATCACAATCAATAAAAATTGCCATAGATCCCAACATCATAGCAGGCATTGCCCGTCTGCCACATTTTGTGTAAACCTGCAGAAACAAGAAGAAAAGTTGACCATAATGAATACATCCTAGCTAATGCATATTCATTCTCATAATCGCCATAAATTACACTTCATCCCTGCCAGTAATTCATAATGCAAAAAATATAGTTCATATAATTTAGTCAATAATGATTATCAACCAAATTATTCAGTTTTGTACATTGTTTTGTTCCACCTATCCCAAAAAGAAGTCAGGAGCATGGATCAGAGTCAAGCATCCATGTGATAATAAATGGCAAGGTCTTAATGCCAAATGCCCTTCCCGATGCCAACCTTCTTTTATTTCAGCTTGAGACGGGCAATGATCAAGCATTGGCAGAGTTAAAATACATATGTAATCACTTCTTTACTGTTTAATATAATTTCCAAATGATTTAGAGTAAAACAAAATTTCAGATTTTGTCCGACATATTTCTCTTCAAAATTACCTGCAATGTTCCATCTTCACAACCAACAGCCCAGAAATTATTGTTTCCTGCCAAAACAGTGACCTTCCCTAGCAGTCTATCAGACCAGAGAATTTCATCACCTTTCCTACAAGTAACCTCAGTTTCCTTCGCAATATAAACACTCTGTCCAGCGCCCACAACATCAGCAAGGGAACGTTCAACGGGCTTAGCATCCAGGAGAACAGCTTCAGAATCATTTCCATCTTTCTTATTAAAAACCTTTATAGAAAGACCAGATACTGATAAATAGGGTACACCAGCAATTGAAGGCTTGTCTATAGTGCTTCCACCATCTATAGGTCCCAAGTCCTTCTCAATCAAAAGGCTCTCTGTGAGCTGCGCCCTAGCAGTAACTCCAGCATTATCCTTGTCTACACCAAGTTTCCTGGATGCATCTTTGAACCCAACTGTGCCAGGAACAATACCATTTGCATCTCTTTTTTGTTGAGATAAGGCTGCTGAGGAAAACTCTTGTGAAATATTATCTTGATGAATAGGCCCACCAACGGCTTCAGGAATAATTCTCTTTCTGCCATCAGGCCGGCGATATTCTGTTTGCTTGACAGGACTAGAATTCCTTACTGCAGTAGGTTTGTTTAATCCATCAGTATTGGTTCCTTCATTTTTTTTACTACTGTCAACATGGGTTTCAGAGGATTTAATAGCTTGTACATTACTTGGGTTTTCAAACTCAGAAGGAGATTTTCCAGGACTCTGGTCCTGTTGAAAATTAGAAGGTGCTTTTCTGGGCACCGACTGCTTAACAGATGCAGCCTCCAACAGTAACTGTGCAGGGCTTTCAGCAAGGCTTGCTTGTCGCCCTCTGGCATCACCATATCGATTCTTCTTTAACTCATCCAACTCCGAATCACTTAGTCTGTAGCCCAATTCCTTTACTTCAAAATGAAACACTGCCACTGTCCCATCCAAAGAACAGGCAAAGAGAGCATAACCGTCAGGACTCCTGTTAGACAGCCCAACCGCCAATTTTAGATCCAACATTAAACTGATGCACAATAATTTTAAAGAAACTGCATAACATGCCCTTAAGCTTTTACAAAAGTGAAAACTATTCATAATTGTTATCAGGTAATATTCCCCAACACAAGAAATGTCTCCTTCTACCATATGGCCTTAAAAGCTGGACAAGTTCAATATGATATAGGAATACATTAAAAAACAAATGTTTTATAGTATTTAATTAGTAATTCAAGAGTTAAGTAGTTTTCTACTTGATAGCACTAATAGAATGAAATTTATTTCGTTTTTACTTATCTTAAAAGGACACATTAAGTCTATCAGTATAGCTTCATAGACCTTGAGTTTACACGATTACTAAACAAACTTTTTTGATTCAGTGGATTCCTAAGCTGACGTTTCTCACAAATATTCTCTTCTTTCCTTAAGTTTCAATTTTCTATTCTCTTCTAAGTTCCTCTTTTTCTTCCACAGTGTTCCTCGCAACCTGCCATTATGATTCCTAATTGATATTAGCAAAATCAAAGAAAATTTTCCAGCATATATATTTTTATTGTCATGACCCTCCAAAGGCAGAAATCATGAGAAGATTTGGAATATAAAAGGTGGATAACCACATCAAACCAACAAAAAATATTACCTGAAAAGCTCACGTACCTAAACTAGCCTCATGGTACAAAAACCAAGAAACATAGGTTAAAGTAACAGGAAATACTTACCATGATAGGTCAACAACACTTTGACTAAAGAAATGTTTGGCCACAAACAAAGGGCGAGCACTTGCAGTTGTCCATACAGTAATGGTACGATCTTGACTTCCAATAGCTATCACATTATATGATAATGACTCTTTTCCTGCCCCCTTCACAGAACCATTTGACCAACCAGTTGGTGCAATTTTCCCATCCTGACTGCTGCTAAAGTTCTTCCGAAACATTGAATGATTGAACTTTACAACAATAACAGGTGCATTGTGACCTAAAAAATCAAAAGTAGCTGACCATTCGCCCCTCTCAAGCACAGGGGCAGAGTGTCTAGGCTTTTGAAACCCGTGAGTAGTGGTAATAAAATGACCACATGGAGACCATCCAAGCCGCCTGAAGAATGTTGATCCAAGCTGAACCAAAATTAAGAAGTCAAAGTCTACAACCAAAAAAAAAAAGAAGCAGCAGGATACGAAAAAAATTGATCATATATGATAAGCAATTTGTTTGCATAAGCACACAATATAATCCCCATCTAAAAATAGATGGTCATCAAAAATTTTTTAGCAAATTTAACATTCAAAACAGATGGCATGATTAATGTATTGCCTAGCTGGTTCTTATGCTTCTCATTTGATGTTAATAAAAACCAAAATGTAAACAAAATCACAATATAAAAAGAAACATTGTCAAGGGAAAAAACCAACCGATTTCGACCAATGCCCCTCGGTCCTATGAGCAAGGCTCCAATTGCTAGTACGCCATATGATAACACTTTTGTCATCCGATTGGCTCGCTATGAATGAGCCAATAGGGTCCCACGTCACACCCTTAACGAGACTAGAGTGGCCTCTTAAGACAGCTGTGCATATCCCATGTGTCATGTTCCATACATGCACGGTATTGTCTAGACTCCCACTAGCTAACATTGAATCATCTGGAGACCAATTAAGATCCACCTACTTCAAGCGTCAATAAGAGAATGAGAAAAGTGTATTTTATATCTGACAAGCAGTATTTGAAGGATAAGCAGAAAATTACCACATCGGCAGTGTGGCCCCTTAATGTCATGACCACTTTCCAGTTCTCTGCATCTGGTGGCTCCCCGCTTCCAAATTCTGTGTTGCCTGTGCCAGGTTTCCTCTCGTGGACCAGAATCACCTGATCGTCCGACCCAGATGCAAGATATCGACCATGCTTTGCCCATCTCACACAATTTACAGAGCCAAAATGATCACGGAGCGTAGCTAGCAACTTCTGCGTGGAGTGTTCAGTGTCAGATATCTCCTTGGCTACTGATTTCATGTTCCATATTCTGACCTGTTCGTGATGCACAATAGACACAATGATCAATATTGGATTATTGACAGTGTATCATTACAAAGTCAATTCTTCAAAAAATTTGACAGTTCTGCCAAACTAGAAATAAAAACTCCAAATTGAAACCACAGCAGCCGTGCCTGCAATTTTAAAACTATCATTAACCAACAAGACAACTAATTAATGCCTTTAGTTCCCGACAAGTATCGAATTGAAATCTCAACTCCATGCCCTAGAAAAAATCTTTCACATGAACAATATCCACATGATACATTCACCACTTAAAAATTACAACTAAAACAGAACAGCATAAAGAAAAAAAGCAAACAAATTACAAAGTCAATTTTTCATAAAATATGACCATTCTAACAATTAAAATCATGCTCGCAAGTCTAACGCTATCAATAACCATCATGACAAATACCGCCTGAAAACACAAGACAACCGTCGTCAATATGAGCACTCTCAGTTACATGCCCTAGACAAAATCTATTTACCAACAAAATAAATAAATAAATAAATAATGTGTGGTACATTCACCAGTATGTTAATCACAACTAAAACACAAAAAAATATTTTAAAGAAGAGGTGGTGCAAAGAAACAGACCTTGTGGTCACCACCACCAGTGGCGAACCTGAGACCACCGGGCTGAATGTCAATTGAGAAGATCTGCATGCCCTCATGTTTGATCCAGTTGGGCTTCTCCGTAATCATCCTTGCAACAGCTCCTCCACCTCGCACCCTTAAGGGGAATTTCAAAACAACTACAACCACGGGGGGAGCTCGACCAAGAAACCAAGAAATTGAGAGCCCGGGCTCCGCGGAAGAGCAGAGAGGGAGGTTGTAAGAACCGCCGTAACTGACAACCAGGGCAGGGCAGGGCAGGCCGGGGGGTCGCGGCGGCGGACCAAAAAGACGATAAATGAATCAATGGTTTCACAATAATTTCTTTTTAAAAAAATTATATTATAGCATTTTACAAAAAATAATTGTCAAGATAATTAATTTCCTTTTTTCTTTTACATTTTTCTATAAACCAAACAAATTTGTCTCTTTTAATGTTTAATAAATAAGTTACCTCCCCTGCAATTAAGAGGATGATTTTACATATGCAATGATCACTCCGAGTTGTATGAAGACAACACCTGTAATGCAGTTAAAAGGTTGAGTTTTTCATAATACAGATGCATAATCTGGTTCTTATTCTTAGTTTCAACCTATGAGTTATGTAAATTATTCTTAGATGATGTTGAACTTTTAATAGCAAACACTGAGTTTTGGGTCATGGTTACCTGTTTTATATACCTTTTAGATAGAATTTAAATAGATAATCATATCATCGCACGTCACGGCATTTATAAAATCACCCTCTTAGTTGTAGGGGAGGCAACACCTGTAATGAAGTTAAGAGGTTGAGTTTTCATAATATTGATGTATAATTTGGTTTTTATTCTTAGTTTCATCCTTTGAGTTATGTAAATTATTCTTAGATGATGTTGAACTTTCATTAAAGCAAACACTGAGTTTTGGATCATGGTTACCTATTCTATATACCTTGTCGATAGAATTTAAATACATAATGACATTATCGCATGTCAGGGCATCTATAAAATCACCCTCTTAATTGTTGGGGAAGCAACACCTATAATGCAATTAAGAGGTTGAGTTTTTCATAATACAGATGAATAATCCGGTTCTTATTCTTAGTTTCAACCTTTGAGTTATGTAAATTACTCTTAGATGATGTTGAACTTTCAGTAAAGCAAACACTGAGTTTTCGATCGTGGTTACTTGTTCATATACCTTGTAGATATAATTTAAATACATAAAGAAATTATCGTATGTCACTGCATCAAACCCTAATACTTAGTCTTCATGTGGACCCTTCAAGTAGTTTGAACCATAAACTCCTTCGATCCATGTTTCTCTGTCACACACACACACACACAACTACATCTAAATATGTCTTGCGTTCTTTAATTACTCCTCGTTATATTCTAAGACTTTGAGGTTTACACATCGTTTAAATGATTGTTAGAATGCCCTAAAATTAACACCTGCATGATAAAAATAATAATACAGTAATAAATCATAGACCACATGTAGCATATCAAGTATACCAAAATATGCCTTAGTGCACCCACCCATCATATATACATCACATAACCCTTAGTACCCAAAATACGTAAGTCCCAAAATCCCTAGTACATAATTCATATAGCCCAAATATATGAGTCTGACACAAGACTAGCACAATACAAATAGATGTACCATCCTCCGCCATCTTCTTATCAATCCGTCCACTCCACTGGTCAAAGAAATGAGTATACACCGACATATATATAGGGAAAACCGTCACTAACCAAATATGTTTGATTACTAGTCCAAAAATAACTATTGATAAAAGAGTACTAGCTGATAGGTATCTTAATACTCACAAAAAATTATAATACTTTCAAAGTGTATCACAAGGCAGTAAGCTTAAGTCGACGCAGTCAAATATCATAAATCATTCAAACTTGCAAAACATACAATAATATAGGCAGATCTAGCACCAAACACATACAACAGACAAGAGGGGAGGAGGGATTACTTCCAACAAACTAAGGGGAGATCTCTTGGGGCTTCCCACTTCAAAACCTATAACCCTAGGCCTTGGCTAGGCTTGGAGAGTTTGACGGGAGCTGGAAGAAGGCAATTAAGGAATAGGGTGACTAAGGAGAGTGAGGATAGTTGGAGGAGATGAGAAAATTGGTGAAAAAGGAGAAAGAGGGGGTTTTAAAGAAAAGGGGAAAATTCCCAACCACCAAGAAATGACTTGGTAATGCCATAAATAAGGTGTCACACCTAAACAGGTATGAGTTTCATACCTAATGAATTATTCATTGACCCAAAACCTTATAACTTAGGGTTTTCACCATAAAGTGGTTGGGACGACCTTCAAAATTGTGTCGCGGGTCCAACAGGGACTACGACGGTCCAAAAGGGGTTCCAAACACACTATATGAAATCTAGATTGACAAGAAACACAATCATAAACCTATTTAAACTTAATTTAAAAAATAAAAAATAAAATTCAAGGTGGTATAGTGTCCAATCGTGCAGTGCCGAGGACTGGTGGAGACTAAAGTCATGGCTGGCACATACAACACTATACATACGCATATGACAAAAAAGGTCGTGCAAACAACTTTATCCAGATGAAGACTGAGCCGAAACTATAACTCTATGGCAAAAAGCCCAGGTTTATAGTGCGGTACAATTTGCTATACCACCTTGACCACACTAATTACTACCTACCATATTAAAGCCTCTCTTCACTACGAGCCTGTAGAATTGAAAATATGACAAACACTTGCTATTGGTTTAAATCACAACAATTAGTGGAGTTCAATTTCTTGTTATTGTTATTTCTTTCAAACTCTACTAATTGTGGTGATTTGAACACATAAAGAGGTTGTTACAGTAGACTTGCTACAGCAAGTCCACTCCTTGAGGCTCCCTCCTTTGTGCACACTAGGTGATCTTACCACCCCCACAATTTTTTGGCATCAAGCGGGTTGTTTCGATCTATTTTTTCGATTAAGTCATACCGACCAATAACTTTAAGCATGACTTAACTCGATCGTAAAATTTCTGATTCAGTTACAGGTGAACAGAAATCAGGGTGTTACTGTTGGTATCAAAGACATGTATTGGTCGATTGAGATGGAAGACTTTTGTTTTAAGCCAAGTATATGGAGCTATCCTTAGCCAAGTCGATAAGTATTTTCTTTGGTATTTTCTTAAGATTTCAGATTTTTTGCTGAGTCAGACCTAAGTAATACATGCTTCAGTGTTAACGGTTTGATAAGTTATGAGATGGATATGAGATCATTATTTCAGAAGATTCCAGGATCTCACTGGAATGTCTATATAAGCTTAGAGACATATCTTCGCCTTTGTTGTGCTAAAGATTTGGACTACTTAGAGTGTTCACATAATCAGTTAGCTAAAGTTGATATGAATAGTGACCAGGAGTATTTGGAGCACCAAGGACATTGCAACACTTGTCCATCTTTTGCATGTCACCATGTCAATCCTTATTTGGGACATGGTGCACATTGTGAGACAGAGTCACAAGAGATGACACTAGTGGGGAGCTTGGTGTATGAAGATACTCACATAGTTATGTGGCACATGAGCATGAACTATCGAGTGCCTTAACAGATCCATTAGGCATAGTCCGAGGTCTACATTGAGGAACATAGACCTTCAGACAGATCTTTGTAGATGGAGGATATGACTATGCCAGCAGATCCACTTCAGCACTTGGAACACTTGGAGCATAAATGAGAGTTAGGGCCGATGACTTGGATGGACCACTTCCAGGAGATAACAGTGGATGAGGATGAATAGTAAGGTGTATCTATAGTCCCAAGGATACTTTACCCCCCTCCCCTCCTTCCACTAGTATATGTTTGTTCTAAAAATATTGTTGGCTAATCTTCACCGGATAGAGGCAGCGAGATTTCACTCGATCTGTCTAGGCCAGATCAGTGATGGCTATTGAGAACCAATCAGTGTTTGTAGGTGCAGTCACCCCAAATTACAGGAGATAAGTGCAGGCTCAACATTGGATCACCATTGTATGTGTCACCACTATGATCTAGACATCTCCAAATCTGACACGCATGGTTGGATATCCTGAGCCAAGTTAATAGCAGCTACCTCTGGTAGAGATAGACACATGGAGGAAAACATGTCAGAGACAGTAGTGGGTTCACGAAGTACTTGATTAGGATCAGATCTTCAGCAGTAGGAAGCACAATCACCGTCCGTAATGTGCAACCACTATCCGAGTTGCATAACCACCATCCGAGTAGCACAACCACCAACCGTGATGCACTACCACTAACCGAATATGCACTACTAACGTCTGTGATGCACTACCACTGTCTTTGATGCACTACCACCGTCTGAGTGTGTAGATATAGTAAAAGCAAAGTCCAAGTAGTTACCTTACCCTACACGAGGACAACTACTTGAGAATTTTCTTAGCTTTGCAAAAAGACTGCATGTCACAACATTGACAAAAAAGTTGAGTTAGAGATTTAGGACAAGATATAGCTATGGTAACATCATCCAGGTAGAGGAAAGTTAGGTGCACTAAAATTATTTGGATGTGATGGCATATGATTGACTTCACGAGCCATCTTGCATACCATCGCCTTGACCTGACATCCTTAGGATATATGTGTATTGCAAGATAGTATTAGTGACAATCTCATATGGATGCATATGGACAGAGTCAAAGAACATGACAATATGACCTCCAGATGATATGGCCTTAGAGGTTAGATTGTTCAGTCAACATGATAACAGATGTATGAGATATAGCCAAGGTATACAGATCATGCAAACGGTCAAACATGTAGTGTGACTTCAGCCAACAAGAGGTATTTGACTCGCATTAGAGCCATTGACTTAGATGGTGGGTTTAGTGAGGGAGTGTCCTTCAGGGAGAATGAATTCCTTGTGTTTCGCTAACACGATTAGGTTCTTACCTTGAGACATAAAATAGAGCCTTTGCCTCGAGTATAGGAAGTTTTCTTTTGGCACTGTATAGGACTTACAGTGTAGGTAGCCGATAGTAGACTAGTTTGGAGGAGGCAACTTCACCTAAGCTTGGAGCGATGTAGACTGGAACTTTAGTTAAACCATACCACGCTGACCAGATAGAAGGACATCAATGTATGCTCATTTTAATTGACAGCTTTGCTTGAGAGTCTACCACAATGGTAGTAGTCATGTGAGTCAAGATTAGTGGTACAAATCGCTACGGGATGCCAGGTCCCACACTACTAAAGAGCAGATGAGATATATGCCAAACCTCACTATGAGTCCCCGTAAACTCGAAGGGAGATGATGATTCTTTGGGTTATTTGAACCCCATCCGTTTAGAAGTGTGTGACTAGTACAGTATTGAGAAACACATGCCTATTGTTAGTTGATTGAACTAGATCCACTTAAGAGCCATCTCGTAGGCTTGCATTGATTGGCTGTTCCATAGGCTGGCCAACTTTGGCAGAGTCCAATAATGATGATCTTAGAGACACATCCATAAGCCTGCCATATTTTTTAGCCACCCAGTATTTTATACAAAGTTTTTATTACCAATATGACTTGCACGATTACCTTTACACCACCACAAATAGAGTAATGTACATACCTAGTAAGATTTTCTCATATTAATATAATCTTCTAGCAGACCCAATCTCAGATCACATGAGGATAAAAAACATACTAGTTAGAGTTTTAGAGCAATGTGACCAATTTTCCACGAGAGATCTATTCTCTTTTCATGCGAATCATAGACACAAGACAGAGTCAAGCATTTTCACTAACTCTTCCAAATATAATAGTCCTACAACCAATTTACCCAGATAGTGAAGATGAGTAGACATTGACTAGCGCGCATGCCACAAACAAGATGCAGATCCGACAGGTCCATGCAAAGTATGTTTTCATACTCCTTGAGACATGTTATACATGTACAGGTGTTCTCGCCTCCATTTCATGATAGGAAGCCTCTTTAGTAGCAATTAGTGGTTATATAGATAGTCACAAGAGTAGTAGCACATAGTAGAGTTATGACAGCTGTCCTTATTCTATTATGGAACAGAGTGGGATACTTGACTTGGGACTGAGTTAGCTAGGACCCAGTGAGCAGTCCAGTTCCTCTTACAGGGACACCTAAGTATTTGACATAGACCGGTGACAGTGAACCATACCCCTCATTAGCATATACTCTAATATGGTACTAAAGTCCAATGTATGCTAGCAAGACTAGTAGGACACTGTAGTATAGCCGTATGACCTGAAGGAGACTGCCTTGTGGGTACACGTAGTTGGCTTATCACATTGATGAGGGTAGATATTAGGTCACATACCTCGACATAGTTTTTTCTGATGTAGTTCAGACCCTTGCAATACTATAGAGTACCTGCTTGACCATCCAGTAGACCCTTCGGGGTGAGCTTAGATTATTCACGCCGAGGTTATTGCATTTCAGACCCCATAGTTTGGAGTGACCCTAGGAGCTAGTCGAGCGAGAAGACTCGAGTATGCATCATTAGTCTAGTGAGGCGATTCGAGCATGCATGGCCAGTCGAGTTAGATGATTCCAGCATGTATGATATGTTTATCCAGATGATTCGATCACGTGTAGTCCGTCCAACCAAATTATTAAGGAGCTAGTAAGCATCGTCAGTGTTCAAAGTTCTAGCATGACATTGGTTTGTTTGAGCTGTGTCCAGCTAGCTTTCAAGGGAGAGCTACCAGTTTGCTAATGAGATGACATCTTCAGTTGAGTCCTTTGATCGTAGTTAATGTGAGAAATTCTAAGGACGGAATTTTTATAAGTAGGAGAGGTTGTAAAACCCCAACTTCGGGTTAGGGTTTTACTTGATTGTAATTTTTCCCGGTTCGGGGCAGTATTGAGTTGGTTTAAACAAGCTTGAGCCAGATGAGTTTTTAGACTATGAGTATGAGCCTACATGACAGTATGCGCATGTTATGGAGGTTGAGTATGCCCGACATGCAAATAATAATTCCAGTTATGATACAGCAGAGCGCGAGTTATTAGTGTATACAAGAGGTATACAAATGATTTTTTTTATGAGTTAGTCATTGTTTTAAGCCTAGATCTAGGTCGTTCCGGTGTTTAGTGTCCATTTGGGTTTTTTGGGTATTTCATTTGCATGCAGCATAGGAACTTTGGATCAGTGGATTGTGCCCCTGTGGGCCCAACTTGATTGAGTTCACATTTCTTGGCTCAGTTAGCCTTCTTGCCTTGATTCCCACCTATGCAGTCACTTTTAGAATTCAAATTAGTTTCAACTTTGGACGGTCTCAATCTAAGCTTTCCATCCATATGTATATTGCATATATCCATTAGTGGGTCCCACTAGACCACGAGTTATTGGACATTCAGATCATACCACGTGGCAAGATCTAAGCTGTCCACATCAACCCTAGTTTTCTCCCATTAATATTTCAAATATTTCTATAGATTTTTGGAGTTTTCGCCGCCACCACTTCGGCTCTCCGCATGCGAGTCTTTGCCTCGCCCCCGGCCACCAAATTGGTACAACTATAACCACCTCACAGCTGGTTATTAGTTTGTACCCATGATCCTGATCAACCTCGGCACAGTCGCCGCTGTCGCCACCCTTTAAGGCCAGTTTTTGGCACAGACGACTATCCTCCGGAGAAGCCGACTACCCCAAAAAGCTTCATCTTAACGAAATCTTCATTTTGAGACCACCCACAACCACTGTCGCGACCACATTTGTTGTTGTAGACGTCGCTACACCCGGCGGCGATTCTGCATCTTTTTGGCTTTTTTTCAGCTAACCGACGGCCAGACCTTACTAGTTCTCACTACCATCACGTTCCTCGTCCTCCCCTCCGTTGATCCCATCCAGTGGCAACCGCAGCCACACTGTCGTCGGCATTTTCCGGCGATGGGCACCGGCGGCTCTACGCCCTATCAGTTTACTCGCATTGCGTTCGTGTCAGCATCTACCTGACTAACCTTTTTTACCAGCCTGCTGGTCCATGTTCGAGTCTACCAGTCTAGTTCAGGTCCACCCAGTCAACCCAAGCCATTTTCCAGTTAACCCAAATTAGGTTGGTTCAACCCATCAATTCGGTCTTGTTCAATTTGGTTCGGTCTAGTTTAGTCATCTTCTGACCGTTTTTGTCCATTGTTGCACCATTTATTACATGATTAATAAATATATTAATCCTCTGTTCATTTATTTATCTATGATTTATTTAATTAATTATTTAGTTGTTTATTTAATTATTTATTTATTTACTAACTCGAGTATAAATGATATCCACTCGTGTTTAGTCGTTCATTTATATAGTATAATTATATTATTATTTTCCGATTAGAGTGTTATTTATATTCTTGTATTTATTATTTTCCTAATTATCTATAAGTGAATTTATTTGTTATTTATTATTATTAGGTCTCAATTTGCATTCGAGGTGTTTAGTTGTAGGCTTGTTAGCACTGTTTTCTTTATTATGATGTATTGATGATATAAGAACATACCACGAGCATCCTTCATATAGAGATGTTAGTATTTTGCATAGCATTCTGTTTCAATGTAGGTTATAGAGTCCGAGCTCACCGTAGATGTGTCGATGTGCGTAGAGCTTGGACCACATGTCCGTACGACTCTCCCTTTTTGCTTGATTCTATACGTGTCGAGTTTAACCGTGTTTTAGAAGTAGGATGACAACAGTGGTGTTTTATAGGATCCCTTCGATGCTGGGCCATTTAGTCGTGTTTTCTACACGTGTTTAATAAAACTACAAGGATGAGATCCCTTGTTGGTTTTTGAACTAAAGTTTCATAAATATATGATACAAAACTTTTCCCTAAACCTATTACATAAGTATGAGCATTTTTTACGGATTTTATGAATGAGAGAGTGAGAGGTGTGGAGATATGTATGGACCACACTAATACTCCTTCAAACCATGAGTAGTGCGATGTATGAGGGTACTGAATAACACAACACATTTTCAGAATTTGTGGCACTAACTTAACTGGTCCTTTTGCCACTCGAGGATCATGGCTGGTGTAATATAGAGGATGTGAGGACGTAAACGTTGTATGTATGAATATGAATATTAGCCGTTCATGCGAGTCGACACTTGTTTAAGTATGTTTGCTTACCACTCAGTGCGAGGCAATTCTATAGTTTCATAAGTTTCTGTGGGTAATGGAATACCCATTTGGTGATTTGTACTAGTTATTTTTTTGACTAATAACACTCGTTACTAATGATTTTCATATAATATATGTAGATCTTGCAAATTCCGAGTCAACTTTGGTGGGAGGATAGATCAATGCTACACACACTTGAGCTCAACACAATTATTTTCTTTCTTTCTTTTATTTATATTTTATACATTTTCACGCATATTTAATAATGTCTTTCATTCTCATGACACCAAGAAGGTTGTTTCAATCTATTTTATGGATTGAGTCATACCGACAACAACTTTAAACATAACTTGACTCAATCACAATATTTCTGATTTGGTTCTCAGGTCAATAGAAATCGGGGTGTTACATGTCGCATGGAAGGCGATAGATGTGTAATAAAGTCGCACGTGAGGCAATCTCACTTCTATTCTGGCGGTGGTAACGGCTGCAACAAATCGTCTGGCTTCTGATGCTTAATGTTGACATGCTAATAGACAAGACATTGCAACACAGTGTCGAGGATGTCCTTCTTCAGCCCTGGCCTTCAATAAGATCGGCACAAGAAGTGATTTATCTTCACGGTGCTCGGAAGCACCGTAAACCTTGATTGATGGGCCTCGTGAAGAATGTCCTTTTGCAATCCGAAAAACTCTTCAACATCTGACACATATAACCATCCTCTCATCTTGTAAAATCTATCTGCCTCTCTAACCAACCCTAAATGAATCCCTTGAAGGAACCAAAACTCTGGCAACTAATTAACTACCTATGCCTGTCTGATATGGTAGGTCATAGTCAGACTAATCATCAGCCTCGCTAACACTACTAGGTGTTGGTTGGCTACATCCACTTTTTGGTCCTCATAATGTATACTCATAGCTGCCAATCTAGATCCACCTACTACTGGCCTCTTGTTGAGGGCATTTGCAACCACATTTGCCTTACCCAAATGGTAGGCAATGTCAATGTCATAATCCACCAGGAACTACTTCTATGTGACGACATACTTCAAGCTCTTATGATCGGTAAATAACGGGAAGGATACTCCATATAGATATAGTTTCCATATGCGCAAATATGACCGCTGCAAGCTCTAAGTTGTGTGTGGTGTATTTCTACTCATGCACTTTCAACAACTGGAAAGCATAGGCTATAACTCTGCCTCTCTACATCAACACATAGTCCAACCCTAAACTAGAGGCATCAGTGTATACTACAAATCATTATGGCCGTCTGGCAAACTCAACACTAGTGCGCTAGTGAGTTTCTCCTTCAGAGTTTGGAAACTCCACTCACATGCCTCAGTACACACATAACGCTCCTCCTTCATGGTTAGCCATGTGAGAATGGCTGCCAGAGAAAAGAAACCCTCTATCAACCTCCAATAATAACTGGCCAAGCCCAAAAAACTCGGTATTTCATTAGCAGTAGTAGCTCACTCTCATCTCAATACTACCTCGACTTTGGTTGGATCCACTGCAATTCCAACCGTTGATACTATGTGTTCCAAAAAGACAACCTCGGATAGCCAAAACTCACACTTAGAGAGCTTTGTATACATGCAGTGCTCCCATGCAAAGCAATCTTCAAGTATGCTTTCGTGCTCCTCTCTGGACCTTGAGTAAATTAGGATGTTGTGTACAAATACAATCACAAACTGGTTTAAGTATGGCTAGAGGACCCGGTTCATGAGATCCATGAATGTTGCTAGTGTGTTTGTTAGCCTAAAAGGTATGACTAAGAACTTGTAGTGCCCGTACTGAGTCCTAAGAGTTGTCTTCGGTACATCATCCTCTTGTATCCTTAACTGATGGTAGCCTGATCGAAGATCAATCTTCGAATACACAAAAACTCTTCAAAGCTGATCAAATAAATGATCTATCTACAAGAAGGGATAATGGTTCTTCACTGTAATCTACGTGAGTATTCTGTAGTCGATGCAGAACCTCATGTTGCCATTTGTCTTCATGACAAAGAGCACTAGAATGCTACAAGGTGAGATACTCGGTTTAATGAAGCCCTACTCCAATAGTTCATACAACTAAGTCTTGAGCTCCCTGAGCTTAAGTAATGTCATTCAATACGGTGCCCTAGTGATAGGCACAATACCAGGGACCAAACCAATAGTGAATTTAACCTCTCTTGCAGGTGGTAATCCGGGCACCTCATTTGGGAAGACATCTGTAAACTCACTAACCACTAAAATCCATGCCCACTCTGGTGCTAACTAATTTGGTATAGCCACAATGATGGCAAGGAATTCCTCACAACCCTTGTCTATCAATCTTTGAGCCTGCTAATAGGATATCATACATAATCCTCTGTCTCTACCTCTGCCATTGAATGTAATCCTCGCATTCCTCTTCAGTATGAGCTGAAACTTCTTCTTCTAGTAGTCAATCAACTGGTAGTGCATCATCCAATCCATGTTGAATATTGCGTCATCCAATCCATTACAGGATAACCACAGTGACACCCACCAGTGGTATGTACGACTTCGATAGGAGTTGACACAACCAAGTCATAGCCTAAGTCCTCCTCAGACAAACGGATCCTATCGACAAATGCCTTGGCTATGAATGTATGAGTACTACCAAAGTCAAACTACGCAACTGCATGTGTAGAGTAGATAAGAAGAGTACTTGTGATGATAGCTACATCTTGAAGTGCCTCCTCTACACCCACAACATACATCTCTTCCACATACAACTCTTAGCGAGTGTATATATAAATATTTTTTGTTTCAAATTGATAATTGGAAACTTTATTTCTTTCATATAAATATTAGATCACATTATTTGTTGATGTGATTTATATTTTCTAAAGTGGCGATATCTTACTTTGAATTGTTGGAAGATGATGGAAGCATAAATGGAATTCGTGACTATGAAATGAAGTCTTCAAACATCGTGTGGATATAACTAGATGATTGATTAATTGATTTTTTTAAGTCAAGTGATGAATGCAATTTATCTTTAGATATTTGTTTACATAAGATATCTTTTAATAATCATCTAAATGACCATCAATTCGTCTCAAGTTAGCCACAATATATTTTGTCTTCATGATTATATCAAATAAATGTTTAGAAAACTTTCTAAAGTTATAAGATGGATTGACAAGATTTTTACATTAGTTGCAAGAGTTATGAAAGATCATATATAAGCATTTATTGTGCTCCTATCAATGGTCTTTATTTAATTGTCATAAAAAACCATGAATTTTTTAACAATTCTTTGAAGATTAGTTATGATCTTTAGTTATGATGTGTGATATTATAATTGACGTTTTACAATGTTGTCTAGATTTGAAAATTAGAACTTATTATTTTTTATAAGATAAATAGTCTTTTATTTTAAAATTAAGGACATGTGTGTTCTAGTTGATTTATACTTTGTGTTACAATGAATATAAGTATTAGTTTGTTTATACTTTGCGCTAAATTGACATGAGGACAAAAGGATTTCTACTTTGAGTTAAAATCTATTTTTTATATTTTTATACACCAATTTTTATTTTTTGAAATTAAGGTGACTTAAAGCAATAAAATTAATCACTAATTCTGAGTATCTTGAAAGTTTAATATTTATGCATATTATTTTTGTCATTTGATGACATGCATAAATGAAGCAATTGTTTTACTAATTGCTTGTTGAGGATAAAGGAAAAACATCATAAAAATCTAGGCATGAACATTTCTAT
>JAVDBV010001204.1:0-17888 GCA_032619315.1 Piper longum
GGATCTCGCCGTTGCCGCCGGGGAAGATGAGGCCGAGGAAGGCGTTGACGTTGGCGGTGACGATGTAGGCGGTGGAGACGGAGCGGGCAGTGGCGGCCCGTCGTCAGGACGTCTATGGCGTTTGAGACTTGTAGTGAACTCGTGTTATAATGCGCCGTTGGATGGTCTTTTAACGGCGAGATCAAAATTTGAGCACAGATAAGTTATCTGTGCGTCCAGATTCCCCTTTCTCATATAATTTGTTATTAAGCTTAATGATGCTTCTGCATCAATACATGATTCAAAGTTCGATTCCAAGTCAAACTGTGTAAGTTTAAACTTCCGTTTGCTTCACTTTTGGCTATATGCAACACTTGTTTGTGTTTATTTTTTTTCTTTTTTTTATAAAAAATAGGTCCTACATGTATATGTTATATTTTCTTCAAGAAACTTAACTAAAATATTAAATAATTAGCATGACTTTATAACAAGTTTAATTGAGAACATAAATTTGTAATGTAATAACCATATTATTTTGTGAGTTTTGTGTTATTATGAACTACACTTTTGTGAATTAGTGACATGTTTGTATTTGTTATATGAAAAGCTTGTAATAAATAGAAGATTGTACTAGCTCCACAATATCGAGCAATTATAACTAACAAATTTCACTTGAAAAATTTTAACTAAGCACTTAAATTTTGGAGTAGCATTCACGATAAAAAGGGTCTTTTTCACGCTTTAAAAAATTAATAGAGATTTTCTACATGTCTTATCCATGCCAAGTTTTACATGGTAAAAAACCCTATATTTCTTTCCGTATTTTGAGATTTTTGAAGGTGATTATATATTATTTTTTACATTTTTTTCATACTGAAAATGGAATAGAGATTAAACCACAGAGAATGAAAACATTTACCTGTGTACTATACTGTTGCAGCGACATGGATAGGTAAGATTGTTAATGGTCATCTAATTAACTGTTTTACTTGCCTTTTAGAAATAATTAGAACAAAAAATAAAATAAAATGGTGAAATATTCAATAGCTTAACTGAACCGACTTCAAACATAAGACCCTAACCTATTAACCGATTTAATCAAATATTATTTAATTATTTTATATATAATTATAAAACTCATTTCTACCTCAACTTGAAACTTTCAATTATTAAAATATCAATTTGATGAGCGAAATTAATTTAAAATACTTATTTACTTATTTTCTAATTTCTAATATTAGATTACCATAGTTTGAACAGTTAAAATATTCTATGTTTTGTAAGTGCAAAAGTATTTTAGATAATTTAATTTTTAAACAATTTTATAATATTAGATTTATGATAGATGAAACAGTGAAAATTTAATCAAATTTAACCATTTATCAAATACTTGTAAAAACTTACCATATATTAATGTTTAACTGATGGTATAATTGTAAAAACTTGGTTATAATATGACCTTATAAATATAGTTAATGGCTTAATTGTGGTAGAAATTTTTTAAACAATAAATAATTATGATAATGATATTGGTTTCATGATTGGTTTGTTGGTTCCGCTGCATTGGAGGAAGTCTTTCAAGTGCTTAATGAGTAAATCCAAATTTCGTTAATAGACTAGTACCGTTCACACCCCTTCGAACATACAGATTAAAGATGCAAGTAGAGACCATGACAAAAACAAAAGACGTACAGATGCGTTACCGCCTCAAAAAGGGAGGTGCTTCTACTTCTGAATTCTAATTCAACTGAACATGGATGGAATTTGGTTGTGCTCTTTCAACTACGTAGACATGCTGCGCGAGATAGGACAAAGAAGAAATTTATCCCTGCCCCTAACAATTCAACCATTGTTTCGCCCTTCTTCGCCTCTGGGTGCCTAGGTATCCACCGTAAGCCTTTCCTCGTTTGAACCTCCATTAATGTTAAGGCTATGCCATTAAAAAAATAAATCCACTAAGTTTCCGACTTGGTGCAAATCAAAGTCATCGTTCCATTTGGTTTGCACAATCCAAAAGTTATTCTAAAGGTCTTCAGGAGATAATGATGCAAGTTCTTCCCTTCTGAATCAGATAGATTTATATATGAAAGAGGTTGACAATAAGTCCTTTGAAAGTTGACTATTTGTTCCTTTATTAGAGGTGTTCTAGAAGAAGGGCTAGTTGTTTAATATTACCGAAGTTACCACTTAGTAGGTTTCCATAAAGGCTCAATCTAATCAAGTCCGTAGCGTCAACCAATTACGCCTTGAGAGAGGTATATGTTGTATATGTAAATCCTAGATAGGAAAATAGGCGAGATTCCATTCATACATGAACATGAAAAAGATAAATAAAATAAGAATAGGCGAAAATGAATATGCTGAAATAAGGAATGAGCAACAAGGACTCCCCTTCCGAAAACCGTATATGAGAATTTCATCTCGTACGGCTCAAGCAAAAACACACAAATACCGGTTAAAACAGATATGTAATAGAATAGAAAGTTTAAAGCCGCATGGTACACTACCTCAGCAAGATTAAGTCAACCATAATTGAAATGGAGAAATTTAATTTTAAAACTATTCTCAAACTTCCATTTTTCATGGAACATTTAGGTTCATTAACTCTGGCCACCACAAAATTTGGATGCAGTACTGTTTTCTCTCCACATGTTTGCCATTATCCCCAAAACATTCCCAGCACCTTGAACAATAGACCAAGACTGCACTAGAAATAATAACCTCACCAACTATAAGTTAGTTTTCATGATAACCTATGGCTCATCCTTGGTTTTCATTCTATAACTTACAGCTCATCATGAGATTGTGGCAGATCCTTGTTTAACAAATCCAATTTATGTTGTAATTCCTGCAGAAAAGGCCATCATTTACTTTTTTGGTTGAGACCGAAAAACAGAAAATCAGCTCAAGAAAGAATATTACCTTTACCCTCTCTTCTGAACATACAGCTGGGGTCGAAAGCAAAGAAACGTACCTGTCAAATCAGTCAACACATTCCATCAAAGTAACCCAATATAAGCCTAAATGCATTGTTAGTAAGAAAGTATTAACTCTTGCTTTATGCACATCCTATAAGTTTCATGAGACATTAGCCTGCTTGTCCTTTCCTTTTTGGGTTTGCTTAATAAATTTAGACTTAATCTGAAAATAAGATTAATGAAAGAAAGCCTATGCAAAAAAATAATAAACATGTAGAAATGATAAAATATTTGCAGGTTAAAGCTTTCTGCGCTGGATATTTTGATCATAGATTAGCTTTTTTTGAGTCGTTCACTTTTAAAAAATAAAAAACACCATCTGAAGGATAAAACAGCTTTTGCAGTAATGTCCTCAAGACTGCAAGTATATCCATGAGCAGGAAGAATCAAAATGACCTTTCTGAAGCAGGGGAAAAAATGTGAAGTGGAACACAAGTTTAGATATGCACCAAGTACCTCATCATCACCAATATCCCATCTCAACAGGGGTTTGGCTGCATCAATTTTCTATATTCAATTGGTCGCTTTCACATTTAAAAAGATACAATATGACCCAAGCAAAAACAAAGTGCCTAAGTTATATAAGTCGAATGCCCTTCTTGGTGCAACCCTCATAAGAGGAGTATGAGATAAAGTTTTAAGGTTATTGTCATCATAACCTCTCCAAATTATTGAATAGGCACCAGGAGATGATCGTCGAATGAAACATGGATAAAGGAACATATTAGTTGTGGCATCCTCATTTCACAAAGATACCAACATGCACAAGGTTCCCTCCCTACACTTCAGAGGGTTGGGAATAGCACATTAGTGTCAAATAATTACAAAGTGTTATGGGAAAAGGAGTGGCAGGTCCTTACTCGCAACGGCTTGGTTCATCAACATCAGTAAGCTCATTTTTGAGGCCACACCTAAGTTTGACCTATATTACAACAAGCAAATAAAAATAAAAACAAGTAGTCAGTAATTCAGTAAGCTCATTTACAAAATCATGCCTATCTTACCTTTAAACTTCTATCAGGGCCATTCCAGCATTTATCACCATGCATGAATTGCATAACCCTGTACGAGTCCGCAAAATTCTCCCAGCGCCTGACAGGTTTAAAAAATGATAAAAAAAAAAAGGTATAAGAAAAAGCTATTACGCAAGAAATGTGAGAAATTTCTATTTTCAGTAGTTTCTTATATAAGCAAGAATCAGTCTCCAGAGAGGATAGGCTAGCATTACAAAGTTTTACATGGTGATGCCCACACGATGGATGACATGCAGGCAGGAGAATGGTTTCTAGGAGAAGTTGGATCACCAAATTCCCAGACTTTATCACCATGAAAGAAGACAGCTGAAATGGCTAAATAAATATCTCTAATATTCTTTGTATTGATAAGTTTCTCTTTATCTTTATCTTTATTTGCATAATATAAATTATGAATCTCCATTAACCCCTACTCCACAAGAATTCACGTACATCAATTCCTATTCTGAAAAGGATTTTTTCACACAATACATATAAACTAACTATATCTATATCCATTTATCCACTAATCTATTTTATTTATAAATGTATTTAGCCATAATTGCGAAAAAATATTATTCCAAATATTGATCTCAAATTGCATTTTCCCTGCACCATGCATCGCATACGTCACATGCTAGTTACACAGAAGTTAGGAGTCATTCCCAAAACAAGTTGTACTTACCCCAAGCGGGTTGTGCTGTAGCCTTCAACTTGAGTTGCTTCTTTAAAAGGGCAAACTTTATACACATACCTGGCATCATATGACAGACAAAAATCAACAAGCCCGAAATATTAGGTTAATGAAAAATATTAAAAAGTGGTGAAGCAGCCAACATTTAAAATGTCTTTTGACATACTTATTCTGCTTGTTCTCAAAGCACTGGTCATAAAAAAAGAAGAACTCTTTTTCTGGTCCTGAGAAGAAGATAAGTAGGTAAGGTCAGCAAGAGGAAATGCCACCAACACATGCAGACATCAAAACAAAAACAACATTAACCGAAGTTTCTAAAATAAGTTAATATAAAAATATAAACCAAATGCTTACTTCAGACAAACCAAGGTTATCAAAGTTACCGTAATCATTGGCCAATTTCTTTGTTAGAGATGATATTCTAGATTGAAGTTCAGACAATTTTGCACTGGACTCATCATATTCCTTTCGCACTTGAGCAGCCTCTGCAAGCAGGAACCAACATATGGACTAATTTCTCAGCACCACATAAAATTCCAGGAAATATTCAATTGTACCTGATTTATTGATAGGAGCTATAAATAGGTTAACAGCCTGCATGATGGTTTTCATAGTGTCCTGGATCTTGTCCAACCAAGATATGTGACTTGGAGTGCTTATATCTACACATGAGAGTTATGACAACAGATTGTCGACAAATCTTGAACATACAACTATGAAAGTCAACCAATCGTTTACAAAGAATCTGAAAGAAAATCTAAACACATTCGTAAAAGAAATGCAAAATTGTATCTAATTGTAGTCTGAACCTGAATGGTCTACTGTATCTTCATCAGGAGTATAAGAGGCAAGTGGATCTTCATCCTCATCATCATATCTATTGTCATTATCGTGTGCCTCATCATCATCATATTTTCTATTATTTTCGTCAGCTTCTGAAGAGTAACCATTATAATCATCTTCTAAACTGGTTTCATGTTGTTCTGCCCCCAAGTTATCATCCACCTCTTGTAACTGCTCTCCAGGGTTTTCTCCTGTCCATCGAGAAGCAACTAGGCGACCAAGCTCTTCCCTTGATAAATTATCAGTATCTTGAGAATCATTCCTCTCCTAATATTTACACAAACAATAATTATGTTCTTAACCAAAACATGCACAAAATAGAATTCTATAGTTTAACATAATTATTATAAGGTGATCTCTGAAATACAAAATTTCATAAGAAATAAATCTTATGAATTGGTACTACAATCACGGTCAAGTAAAAGAACCCAGAATCACATATGGCAAACTAAGAAACACCGTGACAACATAGTTATTGTTTGGGGGATGAGCGCTCTGTGAACAGGGAATGGTGGTTGTTTTGTTCGGGGAGGTTCGTGTAATATGTGGGATACCGTCATGGTGCACTTACCTATGAAACAATAAATCACAATCACAAAACAAAATAAATAAAGTGAGACATGAGATTTTTTCCATGGTTTTTTGGGGATCAATATGAGTTCCCAATTCAGTCAACAATAAGTTTGTCCCACAATCTGTTATTTAAATGTTTTTTGATGCAAAATACAAATTATCTTGCCGCCTTGGAATTCATGCTCAAAATTAAATGCTTTGGTTTGGCCTCTTCTCGTCGTCAAATTGAAAAATAGAGCTCACCAATGTGTCCGGAGTCTGAAACATTGAGAAACAATGGGGTACTGAGTTTCATGCGAAATAGAGCACGAGAAGATAGTGAAATAAACTCCGGAAGATAAGCTGAACCGAACCGGGTTGGTTCGGTACATGTAGAGTCAAAAAATTCCGGTGAATCGCGTCTGCTTAGGCTTTGGACAGGTTTGGGCACATGCAGGTCAAGTCCGGGTCTTGAACACGGTTTCGACCTCGGGTTTGTTTGGATTAGATGAACATGGTCTGGAGTTTGGTTGGGCTGGCCTGATCAAGGGCACAGGTAGCTAGATGCGATCACGGCAACCCTGACCTGGCAGACTAGGGTGATGGTGGATGCGCCAGTGGGTCCCAATGGCCGCCTAGAATTCTAGACCTCGATAGGGAGTCGAGTGGAGGTGGTGCATTGGCAAGTGGTGGCGACGGGTGGCAGCGGTGTCATCGAAATGAATCCTGACAACAGAATGGTGGGGAGCAAAGCAAATGTATATTGACAAAATGGGAGTAGCTGAGATGTGGATGTTGAAATGGCTGTCTGGAAAAACCTTTGCAGACTAAATTCCCAACAACACTATACGAGCACAATTACCAGTATTACCAATTGAGGAGAAAATGTGAGAACACATGTTGCGTTGGTTTGGGCATGTGCAAAGACATCCTTCAGACATGAGGTCAATTTGGTCAATGTATTAAATGAGGACGTGGTAGGCCTAAAGAAACATGAATTGATATGGTCTACGACAAGATGAAGTGGAAAGAAAGGATCCGTAACCCCGACCTCAATTCTTTAGGATTAGACAGACGATGATGATGAAGATTTGTCTTCTTTATTGCCTCATTTAATTGGGCCAAATCAGCTAACTTTTGTAAAGGATAGATTTATCAAGGAGAACACATCACTGGCTCATGAATTAGTTCACAATTTCAACCAAAGATAACCTTAAAAGAATATGTGTAAAGGATGACCAAAGAAATTTTGATAAAATAACATGAGAAAACTACAAAAGAATCCTAATGATATTATAAGTGCACAATTGAGTGCAAGCCAATTCAAGGCGAGATTCACAAAAATTGCCTACATTGGTTTGGACATGTTTGATGACTAGGGGTGAGCAAAGTTTGGGTCAAACCAATAGATTGGTTGAAACCAAACCGAAATTTCTGTTTCGATTAGGTTTTGGGGTAATTTGGTTCGATTTTCAGTTGAAAAATACCCAAATTGAATGGCATATAGATAATTTCGGTTTGAACCGAATTGAACCAAAATAACTGAATAAATCGATTTTTTTAAAATATTATAAAATCTATATTTTATATTAATTATCATAACATTATAATAGTTTTATAATAAATTTCTATTTTTTTAATATGATATATTTAAAATTACTTACTAAATGATTATCTTTACTAAAATAGTGACATAATCTTGATTAAATAATTAAATAAATTCAATTTTTATAAATTTTTATTGAATTTCGGTTATTCGGTTATCAAACCAAACCGAAACGAAATTTTGGTTAGTTTCAGTTCGGTTTTAAAATCCGACCGCTGAATGACTGTTTGACAGTTCAGTTCGGTCGGTTCGAAACCGAACCGACTGATTGCTCACCCCTACCAATGACACCTCTTATTGGATGATCATGATACTTCCCAAAGGTCAAAATTCTTGATCAATGGAGGAACAATACCCCTTGCATTGTCATAAATAGATATCTATTTTTGTGATTGACTAAAAAGTGGCAAATGAAGACTAAAAGGACTTAGATGGAAGCTAAAATATGGAAAGATACGAGCTTTGACATGGCCTACAATGACAAAATCAAATGAAAGAATCAAGACACCAACCACAAAAGGTTTAGAGAAAGAAGAAGATGCCTACAAAGCAAAAATATTATTATTTATTCTTCTAGCACAATCAACATCTACATCAATATCATTATTATAAGCAGTGTATCACCTACATGTTAGGCCATTTAGGCTAGGATAGGTGACATGGAATTATTCAACAAAGTGCTTGTTTTATGATTCAAATAAATTCAAAAAAGCCATTAAGAACAAAATATTACAAGTCATTGTTGATGCAATTCTCCATAGAGGGAAAAGTGAGATGAAGATTTAACCTCATCATTAACATGTGCCTTATCTAGGATTGCCTTCATTAGATGATGGTTACATATGGTTATCTCACATTATAAAGCTTATAAGAACCAATTTGCTTTTACATGGAACCATGGATCGTCTTCATTAGATGATGGATACAAATGGTTATCTTGCATAATAATGCTTATAAGAACCAGTTTGCTTTTACATGGAACCATGGCAAAGACGCAATGACATAATAGTAAGAAATAAATAAAAAACATCACCATACACAATATAATACTGTACCTCTTCCTTAGAAGGTTCAGTAGCTTCTTCAATTGTGGTATCGTGAACAATTTTGTCTACAACAGTAATGTCCCCACCTCCCTAGTTGAAGTCCATGCAAAACTTAAAAATAAATAAATAAAACCATCAACTGAGGGAGTACAAAGAAAACCCATTTCTTCATTGTCTAACGGAGCAGCCTCAACATGCAAGCATATTTGAATTGAGAGTAAACAAGAAATTAGTTGCTCTACCATTCAAATAATTACACAAAAGCATTAAAACCAATATATCAGATGCCCTGCTTAATGCAGCTCTTCATAGAGGAAAAGTGGAATGAAGATTCAACCTCAACCTTAGCATGTGCTTCTTCTAGGATTGTTATGATGCATATACAGTAAGCTATCTTGCATGTCAAAGCTTATAACAATAAACCAAATTGCTTTTACATGGAAGCAGACAAGAAAGCTACTACATGAGGGCGGAACAGAAGAACAAGATCACCAGTCACAATAGAATATAGTACCTTTTCCTTGGGGTGTACAGTAGCTTCCTTAGTTGCAGCATCGTGAACAATTTTGTCTCCAACAGTAGCGCCCCTATCTCCCTAGTGAAGGTCCATGTCAAAGTTAGAAAAAAAAAAAAAAACAAATGTGTCGACAGGAGTGTGTACATAAAACATCTCTTTATTATCCACCAGAGCAGCTTCAGTTTCAGCAATATATAGCACGGCTGTAATTATTAAATCAGCACAACTGTAATTATTGAATAAAATCAAGAAAGATGCTTCAATATAGATGACAGATTAACCAAAAAATATGTCCAACAAGGACGATTTATTTTATCTTATGCCCAGTTCCCTCTTTCAGAGATAAGATGCTGCATATATCTTGGTGCAAAGCAGTAAATCTGAAGGTTCTCATCATCATTTGTTGCATGCAAATTGATGAATTTCTTTACCTCTTTATTGTTATCATCATAATAAAATAGGATTAGCACATAACTGGTCACACATAGAGGGTTTCTTTGGAGGTCTGCACTTTTCTTTGTGAATTATAATCAAGTACATGAGGTCAACAAAATTCCAAAGACAACAATACATAATACGTAATTGACATGTAAAAGACCGGTGACTTTAAAAATAAAATGGGAGTATCAACACATGATCTACACAAATGATGTGCACCAAACTAGACTCATAATTCAAATGCGAGGACAACAACAATGATGTAGTAAACCTAAGGTAAAGGATCATCCACATCACCATTGTTGGGGTCAAGGCATGGATTTTGTATCCTTGATTGAATTTTGTTCGCATTTGATTTGATGATACAAACCCTCAGATTGATAATGATGGTAACACTTATTCTTCCACTTATCCCAAAAATGGGCTGGGGCACATGATTACAAATGGCAAAGTTGATGGCTGAATGTCCTTCAAGAGACCAACCATCCTCAATCTGGGATTAAGACTTGGCAACGCAAGAGCATTAGCTGAATTCAAAAAATGCTTGCAAAGATTGAAATTTTATACTAGTTTCCCTTCCTGACACAACCCTTGAACAATAGGAAAATGAGATTTTACTAGTTTTCCTTCCTAAAAGAGGGTACCAAGTGCATGAGTTTATATTAGTGACCCTCCTAATGTTGAACATGTCTGACCACAAACATCACCTAATGTAAATTCCCAACAAATGAAAGGATAGCCCCGCATCCAATACATCTTGGGAGATATAAGTAAGGATAGACTTATACATCTTCAACTTGGTTAAGCACTCTTGAAGGGATGATCTATTCCCATCAGATTGCACTTGGGCTCGAGTCCTTATAAATGGTTTTGAAGCCAACCTAGGTTAGTATTAGATGTGAGCTACAATGCATTATAAGCATGTGAGACCGGAAAGGAATTCTAAGAATGGAATTTCTTAAAAGTGGGTAGATTGTAAAGCCAAAAGATATGAAAGGGCAGTCTAATATCCAATGCCTATAAGGGAGATGATCTTCAATATATAATTGGGGATAGAATTAAAATCTTCCCTTTAAATAACCACTTTTTGAAGAAATCATATGGCCAACTGGGTTGTTACACCAAAGGCTTTGCTTACATCTTGTCTCTCAGAAACTTAATTGCCTACCAAAGTCTTAGATGGGCAAAATTCCTTAACAATTTTACAACCAAATCATCTTTTTTGTTAAACTTTCAGTAATTAGTTCTCCCTGTTTTGTTCATACTTTTCACAACATAGGCAAATGCTCAGCCAAATCTCTGAAATGTGTTTTTCTTGGCTATTCTTGCTCTCAAAAAGGACTTGTTAATTAAACCTAGTTTTAAAAGAATGTTCATTTCTCTAAATGTAACATTCTTGAAGATAATACTTTGTTTCCTCCCAAATCTCAACCATACATTGACTTTCAACTTGATCTGCCAAGTACTTTGTGTTATTGATTAACAACAAGTCTAAAATATAGAAATATGCCGATCATTCTTGTGTAGAAGAAAACATGAGCTTTGCTCTGCTCCAGCATCACAACCATCTCCAGAAGAGTCTACACCTCGTAACCGTTCCTAGTGAACAAGACCATAATAATGCAAGGAACAAATCAAAGAGAAATCAGCAGCAAGTTTTGATCTTATTAACAGAAAACTAATTGCAAAAGTGTGTTTTGAACAGATTGAATGAATCTTAAGATGGCATTCAAATGACTAGATAGGTTTGAGAAGATAGTTGCAATTGAAGATGTGATTAAATTGAGAGAGAAGAGGATGTTTATGCCTCTGATCGTCTCTGCTTGAAAGAGGAGCCAAGCATGGTCTTTTATAGTCCTTGAAGCCAAACAGCCCACCTGTCCCAGCTTCTCATTTAATTAACTTCTTTGACTAACTAGGCTGTCATCCTAATTGCTTACAGATGTCTAGCAACACTAATTAACAAGGTTGTTAAGCAACAATGTCATATATAAAAATGCATACTAACACCATACAACCAATTGATGAAAATCCTAGAACACCCCTACTGGCATGCAGCAATGAGGATCTTAAGATGCTTTAATAGGTAAAAAAGGTAAAGGACTGCTCAATGGAAATCACCAGACATATAAGGATTTGCAGACTTCGTTTGGGCATGTTTGACATATGATATATGGTCAACTAGTGGATAATGTATAAATTGTAACCTGGAAAAGCAAGAAACAAAGTGGGGTACCTAGGTCCGGTGCTGATGTCGAATACAGGGCAATGGCATAGCCATTTATTGAATTAGTTTGGATGAAGATGTTGCTAGAAGAACTTGGATTTTCTGTTAGTGAACCTATGAAAATATGTTGTGTGTGACAACCAGACGGCAATTCACATCTAACAAGTTTTGTGAAAGACTAAACACACTGAGTTAGATTGTCACTATATTTGAGATAAAATAAAAGAGAATGTCCTTTGTCTGAAATATGTAAACACCAAAATCCAAGTGGCTGATATCTTTCTATGGCTATCTAAATCTCAACATACAGATTTACGCTAAAAGCTATGTTTGATTGATTCCCATTATAACTTGAGGAGGAGTGGTGGAGGCTTTTTAGTGTGTTAACTGTTATCATGATACGTTCATTAGGGTCTGTTGTCTCCTGTAACCTATATTTCAAATTTCTTTTTGAGCAATTATCAGAGGTAGCGCCACAACTATGTCAGTGATTGTAACTTGTAACAGTCTTCTCTGTATAAATAAGTAATGAAATAATGGTGAAATCACTTCAATTTCACCAGTGTCCTCCCATAATCTTCTACTTTCCATTCCTGATCACTGTCGTTCTACTTAATTTTTCTACATTAACAAAACTAAAAAAATACAATCAGCTGCACAGAGTATACTATAAGCTTCAAAGCCTAACCATATTTGTGGACTCTCCTAACTTTTCTCCAACATTTTGCACTTTCTCATCCACCAAAAATTCTGGTTTATTTTCATGAGATCTTTCCTCGGTCTCTTTATGCCTATGCTCTTCTTTTTCTTTTGCTTTGCGTTCTTGCTCCTCAGCCTTTTCAATTTGTGCCTTGCGTCCTATAATAAATTTCATAAGAATTGGAATGTAAATCCTCATGACCTCTTGCCTCAAAATAACTATTCTACAGAAACATGGGAAAAAAATTAAAACATCATTTAATGAAAAAAAGATCACCTTACAACAATTTCATCCCAAAAGTGCACATAACCAAGAAAACAAAGATGTGTGCAAGTAAATTGATGAACTCGAGATTTTTTTTGGGCATTATAATGATTCTTTTCAAATAATAGTTGTAATACAAAAGTAAAGTACTTTGACTGAATCATACAAATAATGTCTTCAATCCACTCATACAGACGAACTATTTATCTATGGAAGACATCTACCATTCAACCTTCCTATTGTCACCTCCATTCCCTCCACCCCCCATTTGCACATGGCTTCATCCTTGGTTAGACCATTCTTTCCAACTATAAAAATTTGATAACAGAACAATAACAAAGCTCGGCGGTATTCTTAGTCAAACCCTTGCTAAGACAATTGTCGAAAGGTTCTCGAGCGCTTTTGATGGATACTTTGTCTACTAAAAAGGTTTTAACTTTTCTAAACTAACACATCCCATCTTTTTCCAGCTCTTGTGAAAACATTAGTTGGTTCACAGCCTCGTTTCTATTTTCCTTTTAAGAGTTGTTAGAATTTTTTCATGCTTCCACTAAATGTGTCCCATGGCATTATCTTGTATGGTTCAAGTAGAGATCAAACAAGCATGCTTTTATTGCCTAGCTAATTATGTCCAAAGGGATTTCAACATTAGATTTGTTGTAGAAGAGAGGATTTCAGCTTTCCAATGAGTGTTCCCTATGCATGGAATCAAATGAAACACTGGGTGCATGTCTTCTTTAAGTGCTTGTCAAGGTTTTCAATTTTGCAAAATTTTCAATGTCATTATCGGGGAGCAGGCGAGACAACCTACGAAGTGATTATAGTTTACAATTTCATGCCGATGTATCGAGGAGCAGCATATAATTGCCGGGATGTTGGCAGCATGTCATGAAAAAATGGAAAAAAATTGCTTTGATAATTTTTTTTTTTAAATTGTTTTTAAATAAGCTGTGCTTGAGTATGGGTTTTCCCCCTGTTTTAAATATGTTGTTAATGTTTTATTTTTTTTTAATGTTAAGTATTTAGTGTTTTATATTGATTGTTATAATGGTTTGATTGACTTGATTATGAATTTGTATTTATGTATTAATATAAAATGTTAAAGATATATTTTTATAAATTAGAACTAATTAGTTAGTGATTTAAATTGATTGTTCAATTGGAATGATTGACTGGATTATTTTTTGTTATTGGAATAGTAATCTAAAATGTCAAACAATTATTTTTGATAAACTATTAATAATCTAATGATATTTTATTATATTCATTATATATAGGTTTTAATTAGTAAAACATGTGAAACCACCGATTAGGATTTTTGGAATATATTCGTTATCAAGAATAGGATAATTATCCAAGAAAATACATGCAAGGGTACCAATATTCCATGACATAGACTAAATATTGTGCTTACCTTAAAGGTTATTGTCATCGCCAATATCAGAGTGGATGCATGGCCCCACCTAGATCTTCCTTGCTTTATTGATGCTATTAATCTCATGCATAATGTTTAAGCTAAGAAATTTGATGTTGTAACATACTTGACTAATGTCTGCTTATGTGTGTACTATTATTGAAATGATTTTGTTTATCTGTGCCAAATGTTTATAATCATATTATACCTATATCAATCAATTTCCAAACATCTCCAACATTTCTTCAAAATGTCTCCAAGAAGAAGGGCCGACATCCAATATGGAAAACCTTGGTGCTTGTATGGTTTGCATGTATGGTGACAAATTCTCCACAAATACCATATTCAACATTGGTCGCTTTCTTTCAATGAGGAGATTGATTGCTACTCACACTTTATGCTCAAAATCCATATTCTAACATTCTTAGTAAAGCCTCTCTTCATCACCCTCCTTGCCTTTAGTTGGTATGTGTGCAACAAGAGATTCTTCCAAGGCATTTCCATTCATCAAGAGGCTATTGCTTCATCAATTCTCTAAGATTCAATTAGCCTCCAATGTTATTGATTACAAGTAAAAAGCGTTGGACAAAAGTAACTTTCTAATTGACTTTTGGATTTAATTTCTCACTCCTCTTGCCTTAAGCTAGTTGTCGATTAGGCTGCTTGTTTTTCACTTTTGGGTTTTAATTGAATTTTAACTTCAAAAATAATATAAAAATAAATAAAACAAAATAAAATAAAATAAAAACTTTAATGTGAAGCTTGCCTTCGTCTAAAATGATGAAAGGCAAACATATATATTTTCAATTTGTGCCTTTGCAGACTTTAGGCACAGCATGAGGGTGAGTTATGTTACATTGACCAAGTTCACAGGATTAGTTGTAATTTGGAAGTTGGGTGAGATTTTTTAGGCTGTAAGAGTTTATCTAGGATTTTGTTTTGTCTTTAAATTGTGAAACTCTTGCACAAATCACTATATATAAGCGTGTAAGGTGAACTGTATGATTACCCATGGTCAGCTTCATTTATTTTACCTTTAATATAGAACAAACTAGTATTTAATGTCCATTACAGTTTGTGAAATACAATTTTAAAAGCATTATAAAAGAGAAAAAAAACTAGAGATGTGTTTTATGTTTTCTAAAACTGAAACTGCAATTCATTAATGTCAACAAAAATTTGAAAAGGGGTGAAACAAAAACTAAATGTTAAGATTAGTATCTTGTGTAAGCAATATGTTCTGTTAGAAAAAAGGAATAGTTTCTCGATAAATGAGTTATATGGCTTTATTCCACTATCATTTTCAATGCCTCGTAAACTTCTTTCAACTAAACTAGGCCACTTGGGTTTTGAATGTTAACATACAACTATTCACTACAAGTTTATTGCATAATGTGCTATATAAAATTGATCATCCATAATGGATATTGAATAAGGTTGCAAGTCAATTCTGTTTTTTTTGTTTTTTCTGAAGCAGTTCTGTATGAAGCAATACCTTTAAGTTTTTGAACAAGCCCTTTGAGTGTCTTCTCCTCGCTCTTGAGCTTCGCTAGTTCAGCTTCACCTTCTGTAATGGCTTTCTTTGCATGCTCCACTTCCTTTTGCCTAACTGCAGCACCACCTTGATAGGTAACAATCTTCTTCCTTAGTTTGTCTCTAGCAGCTTTACCAGCTTCCCAACATGTGTTTGGGCACTTTACCTTGCGGTCATATTCATCAGACCCATCACAGCAATCTATTTTGGAAGGCAATCATAAAAGGAAACCAATGGTGACAAACTGAACACGTCAAATGTCTATGGCCGCAAGGGAAATCCATTGTATATCTCACACTAAGAATTAACTCAATAAGAGCTCTTCAGGATAGCAGAGATTGAGTTACATGATAAGATATGTGGAAAGCAATAAAAAGGAAAGCCTTCCACAATCTAGGGAACCAACTATTGCGTCCAATCGTAAAAGACCAAAAGAATCAGACCAATTGCAAAATAGGAAATAATTAATCTCACCGCATATGCCATCATTAACTCTTGAAGAGAACAATGTCAAGGAATCATGACCAGCATTGAGGCAATAAAATTTGCCTTCTGGACAGGCTGAGGTTCCTGCAATAAATTGAAGAATACATACTGTTGGAGACTTTTTTTCAGCAAAGTCAACAACTGAATCACTTTATCTGATCAACAAAGTCAAAGAAATGGAAACAAACAAGTGAACATGGCACAAGACATTTTTTATGCTGAAAGGCTCATCTTTACGTATCGTACTGTCAGATACATCACACCTTCCTCAGTAATCTCTAGCAGAAATCTCTTGTCATTCTTAAGTCAGAATTTCTTTGCACAAGTTCATAAAATAAAGGGCAAGCTGATTCTTAGATGCCTGCCCTTTGTTTTGATTCTCAATAAATACAGACAGCTCATTTCCTTGTGCTGATTCTCTTTACTCAGCTCGATTTGAAGGGACCACTCTACAACACAGCGGAATAAGTTATTTTATATGATAATATTGTATTTCACTCAACTTAATTCTTCTCATGCCTGTCATATTATAGTTACTAAGTTAGAATCTTTATCCCTATGGAATTTATTGAATGAACAAGGTAGCATATGCAACCATCAGACAACTCGTGAAATGAAATGCTGTCTTCATCTATTTTCATCATATTCTTTTTCTTCTATTTCTACTTTCAACTTTCGAGCAAAATTCCGGCCCTTCCATCCTGTCTTGTTTCACCAATATCATGCCCCCCTGATCCACAAATGCGTCTCCTACCATCCTTCTATCCCACTTCCGAAGATTCCTAGCACTTTCAAAGCTTCAGAGGTCTAGAAGTCTCGAGAATTCAGCTTAGATATTATCAGAGGTCTAAAAGTGTCGAGAACTCAGCTCAGATGCTGCAAAAAACGTGGTCATTGAAGCAACGTACGGTCGACCATTGCAAGAGAGAAAATGACAGAAAATTATAATGACATGATCGACAACAATGAAAATGAATGACAAATAATGACGACAGATAAGAGTGAAATTCTTGGAACATGAAATCAATAATCAACGGGAGAAATAAGTGAGAGGGAGATAGGAAAGAACAACAAACCCGGCTCGTCAGTTCCATCAGGACAATCACAGAAGCCGTCATTTAGGTGCTCCTTAGGAAACTCTTTGGACCCGTCTCTACATTTTATAATTGCAGATTTGAAATAGCCAGCATCTGCGCATTGCACAATTATTAATAATTAATAATGATAGGATATTCGCCAGGGGAAATGGGGAGAAAAGAACAATTTAAATAGAAATACGGGAACATTAATTAGATTCAGTACCGCAATGAATACCTACCTTGAGGAGCAATTCCTAGTATATCCTTAGCAGGAATCAAAGAAGCGGATATTACCACAAGAATCGCCAGAAATAAAGCTCTGAAGAGAAGCTTCCTCGCATACATATCGAAAACCCAAACTGGAGATCGAGAAAAAGAGGTGAGATCCGTCCCAACACACCACACCACCAGAGAAAAAAAATGTTAGGCCAAAACAATCCGATGGTTGCGAGTAATAATTTTTTTAAAAAAAAGAAGAAGAAGAAGAATTACCGAACAAAAACTGAAGAAGCCGAGGT
>JAVDBV010001205.1:0-21744 GCA_032619315.1 Piper longum
CAACGGCGATCGGGGGAAGGTACATTGGCGGCGGCGGGGGGAAATGGGGTATGAAATATAAGTATTATTCTCGTAATTAAAAGTTGACTCGACTCCAACTTGAGTCTAAAAAATAACTAACTCCAAATAATTTTTTAAAAAAATTCTAAAAAAATATAAAAATATTATAAAATATAATACACATTATAACATAAAAATTACATTAAAATGATATATTCTATACTAATAACCTACCAATTTTGATTTAGTTAGAAATTTTTGTATAGGACCGATTCAGGCCGATTCAACTGAACCGATTCATATCCGATTCCGATTCCGATTCCGATTTTTCCAACCATGGTTGCAACTTCATTCATGAAGTCTATCCCTTTGCCCTTCGACTCATTCAATATCTTCACTGCAACTAGCCGGCCACTCGACAATTTTCCTTTGTAAACAGAACCATAGCCTCCTTGTCCAAGCTTCTGCTTGAAGTTATTGGTCATTTTCTGACTTGGGAGTAGGAATACCACGTAGGAGATTCATGCTTCAAATTAGTGAAGAAGTTTTTAACTGTGGAATCCATCCATATATGCCTGGCCCTTAGCTTGTGTATCAGGAAAGCAAAAAAGCAAGCAAATCTCGAACAGCTACAATGAATCCTTCAAATTTGAAACCAAAAGCTATTAGAGAACGGACCGATAGATGTAACTGGGCATGCATACAAGGTGGACATTTGAACCCCTACCTATAAGGAAAAAAAATCCCGAGAAGGAGAAAACAATACACAATATTGGTTAATCTTCCGTCAAAACAAAATATTTGATCAGTAGGGCCATAGAGACAACAGTTACCTACAACTGGATTTCTTTCTGTCAAAACATTAAAAAAACAGAAATTTGTGAGTGTGTATTGGTTACAGATGAATTTATGCTAATTTGTGACATGGAGCTTACCAGCTAACCAGCCATTGCCTGAAGTAGATGCCAAAACCAAAATAAGTTAGAAGATGATTTTGCATATTCATCATGCTGAGATGCATATACAAAACAAAGGTTAGAGTTCCCATTACCTTCATCTGGTGTATGACCTGAAAGGAAATTTACAATATGTCAGTAATTTACGTATGATTTACCAAGAATAAACCATGAAACTAAAATAAGCATGAGGTTCCAAAGGGAAAATTGTTTGTGTTCATCTTAATCATCTATGAGCTAATGAAACTATAAATAATTTTTCATCATTCTCGGCGTTCATATTACTTAATTGCAAAATTAGAAACCTTTAGTCCAACTGAAAAAAAGGAACTGAACAAAAAAACACTCCTTTGTAAGGTTTTAAAAATGAAATGCAAAAACGCAATGTATCTTCTAGAATTTGGGGAGTCTAAATAACAAGGAGTTGCCCATCTGCTCAACAAATGCACAAACTTTACACGCTATTTTTACATATAGATTTGTAATAAAGCGGAGTGAGCAAATTTAATCCAATAAGTAGACATGGAGCTAGCATATTCTATCTGTCTGATTCATTTGCTCATCTTCAAACATGCTTAGAAGTATTTTGGTTTATCTCAAGAACATACAAGTAAAAAATCACCAAATACTATACATATGAAGGATAAAAGATCAAATAAGTAGAGAAAGTCAACATTTAATACCAACCACAAAACAGAAAATTCTAAGTTTCTAACTACACTAATAAAAAATTTCAGCAAAGGGGGTTAAGAATGAATCTTACTAGCTGCATAGTTTCTGAGGACGATACCAATAGCTGCATTTTGAAAACAAAAAAGAAACAGAGAAAATGAACGAAACAGATATGAATAACATTTTGTCCAAGTCTCCGTCAAACAAATAGAAATTTGAGCTTCATTAATCACAAAAAAGTATTGAAAAAATAAATTACCTACAGGAAACAACATAATGATTTTTAAAATCCTTACAATTCGATCTGCAATACAAAACTAGGATATAACTTAGCTACGAATCTATGATGGATGCGATTGTATTCTCAATTTGTAACCATTACTAACTAATTAGTGGCGTCTGCTTATTCTAGTCTAGTATCTTCCAACCTCGATTTGATGAATAGTTTTAAGTAATTGTTTTCATTAGAACAATGAGGAGTCTAGTATCTTCTATCAGCAGATACACAGATATGGAAAAAGAATGATACACTAGTGAAGAAGCTGAGCTATAGCATACCTCCCAACTTTTCTCGAACACGAGATGAAGGTGGCCAGTAACAAGCCATCATACTGTCATATTCAACATGGCACCGTCCATTTCTAGAAATGCAATCACGGCAGAAAAAAGGCTCCTTCCGAGAAAGATTGAAGCCTTGCTCGAGGACGTGCTCAACTCCAAAAAAAACCATGGATTTTCGCATTCCATAATAGCTCCCCTCTATGAGGACATTAGCCACAACTGTGCACATATTGTGAAGCTTTTTCAAGGCTAAGTCGGACACCATGTACATAAATGGAGAAGATGAAGAATTGGCGTTTGAGCAAAAACTGACATTCTTATAATCAGAATTAACATGAACTGGATCCATGCAGCTGACAAACTGAACTTTCAGAGCATACGAAGGCCACATGTGCTCGTCTGTCAGCTTCATAGAGGAATTAAACGAGTTTTGGAAGGGTAGATCGAGCAAGGACAA
Source organism: Piper longum (assembly GCA_032619315.1). NCBI lineage: Eukaryota > Viridiplantae > Streptophyta > Magnoliopsida > Piperales > Piperaceae > Piper > Piper longum. The sequence continues at coordinate 2,647 of JAVDBV010001205.1, forward strand.
GTGAGCAGAAGAACAAATGTCAGTTCTAAGAGATGGGTCTTTGATTCTGAACTTTTGGTTGGCTTAAGACATATCTTCAACATAGAAATGATGTGAAAACAGAATCCAACACACTTTGATTCCCTTGACACGACGGGTCGTACTAGGGATCTCCACACTGCGAAGGATTCTGCTTTGGCCGAAATGGGTAGCTGATTTTTCGAAGCGTTCCACAAGAAGACGACCTACAATCAGCATCCTGGGCACGAAGAGCAACAAAGAAAGAAGCGGGATGAGAACCACAGCAGCAGACTTGAGCTCTCGTGGGGAAGGGAATGCAAGAGTTCGAAGACAGAGCAGAGCAACAATAGAGAGGATCAAGCGGTTTCCCAGAAAGATATCATTTAAGAAAAATAAATTAGAATAAAAAAATTATTTTTAAAAAAAATATTTTTTTTAATACAAATCCAAATTTTTCTTGATTTATTCTTGTATTTCATGCCGTCACCGAACCGTTCAAAATGATTCATTTAAAATTTTAATTAAGTTTATAAATAATCTACTTAATATTATAAGTGGAGCTCACCTAAATTTTCATAAATATTGAAACAATTAAATTTTTACTAATAGTGCCCGAATATCTTAAATCCTAGCACTCAAGTATTACGTCTCAGCTACAATTTTTTCTTGCCACAAGGCCCATTCTCTTGCACTCTACATTTTTGTGCTCAAGAGACAGGTTCAATTAAGGTGCCAAATTGTACATTTTTGTCGGGATTCATCCCAAATTTGTTATGAATCATCTTCTAACTTTTATACACAATTAGAACATATTAATTAATATTTTTAGACCAAAATTATAATAAGTTTTTATTTTATAAATAATACCTAATAAATTTTAAATTAATAAAATTAAAGTATAAATGACTCAAAACATATCAAAAAATTAACATAAAATATAATAAATAATAACTTTTTTACAAAATTATCGGTCATTTTCTTACACTTCACTAAAGACTCTTGTTTATCCATTTTGGTCATTCCTGGGACCTAATACTCTGGATCTGAAATGGGATTTGATACCTGCCTGCAAATATTTCATCAAGGAGGGGAACTGGGGCTGGACATTGCATCAAATGAAGACTACTGGCTATTGTGGCATTGTGGTGTATTCAGTGGTATCCAGTGGACCGGCCATCGATGAAGAGCATCATCCAAATGCTTGAAGGAAATGCTGATGTGCAATCAATGCCTCCCAATCCATTCAATTCAAAGTCCGGGTATGATAACAAGAAAATGAAACCACTTGATGTGGCACTTCCTAGTGATTGTGGAGTGAAAACTTGGAAAACAACCTGTACAGGACCCCGTGATGAATTTGTTTACTTGCATAATACATTCCTCCTTTGACAACCCATTCCAATAGAGAGTTGCTACTGCATATACGATATCTTTTGTTTTGATGGCTTCAAGTGATTTGAGTATCAAGTTTTTTCTATACTTTCAAAAGTGCCTCTTTCAGTCATATGTCTCTGATCCGAGTATTTGAACTCGTCAGTCGTACTACGGGCGCATAAGAAGTATTATAGTATCTTTAACATTCAAAACAGCTTTGTAGATGATGGTTTCCCTGCAACTTAGCTGTTCAACTTGCTTCTAGATATTACAAACAGAAACACAGTCGGTTTGCATTGGTGTCATTTTAACTAAGGCAGAAATTTCGGATCTTTATTTAAGACTGCTTTGTCTCGGGACATTTGAAGATTTACAAACTGTTGATTAAGAAGTGCCGGAAAAGAAATTTTGGTTTAGCTTGAACCTGGTGTTTGTCTCTCGTGTAAGCGCCACGGACATGCCTTTTTGGTATTTCCATGGAAATTGTTGGAGAGTACAGGAAGGGAAAGGAGTTTGGTTTCCTTCGTTCAATCCGTCTTACTAATTGCTATAATTGAAACAATTTATTTCTACAAATTTCAGTTTTAGAAGTCCAACATAGTTATTATTAGTACTTAAAGTGAATAACAATTTTAAGTTTCCATTTTTTATCTACAGCTTCTCTCTTCTACTGCTGGCTAGAAAAGCTTTACAGAAAATACCGTGGCTGCAAATTTTAAGGAAATTGATGCAGGGCATCTGTTAGCTTTGTTGGTTATTATTTTGAGTATATTAGTTTGTTATTTTGTTTTAAGATATATTTATAATTTCTTTTATTTAAGTAGTGATATTTTAGACAATAATTAAATTAGGGTTTTTATCTTTCTCTTACGTAGCCGCCTATTATACATGGATGATTATTGATGAAGTGATGATTATTGGTTGTGTGTCTTTTATCCTAGTTTTCTTTTTTTATTTTCTTAAATCTACTTTTTCTTGTAATTGATTAGTCTTAGATTTTTCCTTTTTTATTATTTAGAATGGGGGAAATATATGTTTTGGCATAATTTGTATCTTATTATCACATAATTAGGGGTTTGAGTGGAGTTGTATCTTTTTTTCATTTATTTATTAAGTATACTTATAATTAAATATCTTAAATTTTATTTTATTTTTAAATTTTATAAGTTAATTATAATTAATGATCATCTTCTTTTTACATGATGTATCAACTTGCTACAAATTTAAATCTATTGTTTGCTATGAGATATCATATTAAATTAAAATTATTTTATAATTTAATTAAAACTATTTATATTATATCATTTTTTAAATAGATATTTTTGTAAAATATATATTCCTTTCTAAACTTTTTTTTCAAAATGTTCTCGCCCATCGCGTGATGCCCATTCTAATTGATCAATTACATTTTTCTTTTCATTAAATTTTAAAAAACTAATGAATTAAAATTATAATGATTAATATTTTTATTAGAATTTAAATTAACCCTCCTTATAGTGATTCACTTTGTTTGAATTTTATACGCTTCAAAAAAATTTATCAACTTATAATACAATCAAACTTGATCATTTTTAGTTTCGATAATTTTTAATACAATCTACGTATTTGGATCTTTTTTTTGGTATTAATCTTCTCATCTTTACCAGAGTTCATTTATTTATTGAATTTATAATTTGATTAATTAAAAAAATCCAAAAGTAATAAAAAATATGTGCTTATCACCTCTTAGTTTCCATATTTATTATATTCATAATTTAATTGATTGAAAATTCAAAAAATAATATAATATTAATAAGATTTGGAAAAAAAATTGAATGATAAGATTTTCAATCTTTAACATATTTCTAATTTAATTGATTTAAAATTTTCAAAAACTATAATATCAAATATGTGCTTATCAACTCTTATTTTCCAACTTTAACATATTCCTAATTTTATTGATTAAAAAAATTCCGAAAATAATAATATTAATATAATTTAGATAAAATTCTAAAAGATTCATCTTCAACATATTTCTAATTTAATCAGAAAATAACAATATTAAATATGTATTTATCAACTCTAATTTTCCAGCTTTATCATATTTCAAATTTAATTGATTAAAAATATTCCAAAAATAATCATATTAATACGATTTGGGAAAATATCTAAATGATTAGATTTTATATCTTTATCATATTTGCAATTTAATTAATTAAAAATTCCGAAAATTATGAAAATTTAAAAGATTAGAATTTTTATCTTTATCATATTTGCAATTTAATTAATTAAATATTCCCAAAATAATGATATTAATAAAATTTGAAATAAATTATAAAAAATAATCTACGTATTTATCTATCTATGTATTTGGGTGTATTTTTTGGCCCATTTATTTGCAATTTAATTAATTAAAATTTCCGAAAATTAGAATATTAATAAGATTTAAACAAATTCTAAAAGATTTTATCTACGTATTTGGACCTCTTGATTGGTATTTATCTTCTGATATTTATCTATATCACACATGTAATTATCTTTTAAATTTTTTTAATATTTTAATTTAATCAACCAATCAATAATCAATATTTGTTGATCTCTCATTAAATTGATATTGGTAAAAAATTGTTCTCTTATCATATGTAAATAGAGATAGATGGATAAATAGATAGATAGCTTTAATTTCATACAGGCGAAATGTTTCAAAATGAGAATTTGTTGTGGAAGTGATGAAATAAGCCCAGTATTTAAGAGCTTTGTATGCCAGGTTATTTGAGCAGTGTGTATAACCGAAGTAATGTTTTTTGCAGGTGGCTGGTTTTCGGTTGTGATCTTTTGTACCCACATTTAATAAATATTTTCTTGTTCTTTTTATACCACCATTGCCAAAGAGTTCTTAAAGTAGTTAAAAGCCTTTATATTTTACAGATAAGTAGCTAGAGAGGATGGTCCGCTGGTGAACCGTAAAGGTATGAATTTTAATGGCGGGTGAGACTCAACATGCTCTGAATTTAGATTTCCATTATAGAGAAACAAAATTCTATTTTACTAGGTAAATATCGTTCTGAGAAGGCGTCCTCAACTTGTATTTGGCTTCATTAGTTTGATTTCCAATTGTATGCTGAACAATTCTAATTCTAGCTAACTTAAATAAAATCTGATGGTATACCATGAATATATGCATGCCATTGTTTTTAGCCAAAGATTAGTTAATAAATGATTTGACTTGGAGGAATATTTCCGTAAGGCATGTTTCTATGTTTCTTGGGGAAGTTTTCTGAAGACGAGAAGACCATCGTAACTATATCCATGCAGTGCTGGCGGGAATCATCATGCATGAATTGAATAACAATATGCACTAAGAATTATCTCTGTTCGAGTGATGATAGAGAGGTAATAAATATGACTCGCACACAAGCTGACATCGCTCACGCTGACAATGTGCATCACCGGCGCACCTCTAAATGCAGCATACCTAAGAATTTTAACTTAGGCATAACGAGCGCACCCCCACTACTTGACGTACCTAAAAAAACTTGACTTGGTTCAAACGACCCGTTTACCTGTCATTATGCGACCGGTCTTGCAAACGCACGTGCAGTTTCCGCAAGCCGACGAGAATTGACCGCTATTTTGTCGTTTCTGGAAGTGCTCCGGACATCTTATGTCACCTTCTTTGACCCGGTCCAAATATAAATTTTCAAGCTCCAAAACTTTACATATCAATAAAAATACGTATTAACAACAACGACATGTTAAAAAAAGAAACAACAACAACAACGGAAAAAGAAAACGTGTATGTGTGATCAAATCAAAGGGATGGTTGTAGCTCTAATATTTGTTTAACTCTACTGCATATATTGTATGTAAATACATAGGTTTTGAAGACTTCGCTAGAAAAGATGAGTAGGAGACAAGATGGGCTTAAAACCAGACGTCCTTGTAGAAAAGGTAAAGTTGCAAAGCAAGAGGCAGAGAGGATAACTTTTCTTTTGACCAAATTTATGGTGAATGCACGGATCTGGACGTCCTTTGCTTTCGCTGCACCTTATTTCCATGTGCATACCCCCAGTATTAGTGGAAATCAAGAAATTAGAAACCTCAAAACCAGGGAAATTTTCATGGGAGAGATGGTTCCATTTGGTTTTGTGGATCCTATCGTCATTTTTAAGTTTGCCCTGGTGTAGTTTATATGAGCAATCACTTTCTTCTAGATTTGAAGATTGCCCCTTGATCGCTTCAAATTTTTTATTGCCTCGATTCTAATTAATTTATAATGAAACGTTGATGAGACAAGTTACATGCATTCAAAAAGAGGAAACAGCCGTGAAAGAGCCGTAGTCCTACACGTGCATTCATTCATATTGACGACGCTCATATTGAAATTAAAGCACTTTGCTCCCATGAGGATCTAAAATTAGCTATGCTATTCAATAAGAGTGTGCACAGATTAATGAATAATGATTTTAAAATCATCGTTGAAAAAAGAATTGAGATAAAAACTTATGAGTTGCAAAATTCTGAACTATATATGTGTAAGATTTACAAATTGCACCTCGCATCAATACCAATCGTGTGTGTGTATATATATATATATATATATATATATATATTCCCATAAAGGAAATCGATCAAATTATAAAACACTAAGAAAAAACTAAATCACCTATGATCACAGCAATGTTGGTTTCTTCTTCCTCCATTTTATTTTTGAAGAAAAAGTTCGTATTGATGGAGGTGGTGGCGGCGGCGGCGGTGGTAGCTTAGTCTCCTTCTTCTCATCCTTCTTCTCCTTCTTCTTCCATTTGATTTTCGAAGACAACGTTCGAATTTTTGGTGGCGGCGGCAGTGGTGGAGGTATTGGTATGCTATGAACGAGCTTAGTCACCTTCTTTTTCTTCATGTTCCATTTGATTTTCGAAGAAAACGTTCGAATTGGTGGCGGCGGCGGCGGCGGAGGTGGAGGTGGTACTGTCCTCTGAACAAGCTTGCTACCGGTCTCCTTCTCGTCCAGAAAGTTCTTCTCCTTCTTCCTCTCTAACCTTCTCTTCTTTTTTTCAAGCTTTTTCTCCATCTTCCTCTCTTTCTTCTTCTCCTTACTCTCCAACTTCTTAGCCTTCTTTAACTTCTTCTCCTCCTCCTTCTCCAGCTTATGGATCTTCACCTGTTTATGATCAGATAACTTGGAGTGGGACTTAATCTTGGAATTCTTCTTGATGTTCATCTTAAGTCTTGCATATTTAAGCTTATTCCTATCCTTCTCCCTAATCGTCTCTAACTTGGGCCTCCATTGAATAGACCTCCGAAACTCCACCAGTGGAGAATAGTCCTTCTGCAGCTGGGGTGTTGTACAAACCAGGTTCTTCCCCTTAACGTCCAACATGCAATCTTGATCACTTTCCTCATGATCTCTCACTCTCCCCTCTTCCATGAGCTTTGCTATGAACTCGTCCGATACCCTGATCTGCATACTCCCAGAGGGCGACTTCTGTATATCGAACGGCTTGCAGGTGGCGGTCAGCTTCTTCATGATCTCTTTCTTCTTCGACGAGGAGTTATCTTCGTTGTCCACGGAGGCGAAGGAGGCGATGGTAACGAAGGTGAGGACGGACTGGAAGAATTGGCGTGGGAGGAGGAAGTACTTGTGGCCGAGCTTGAGGCGGTCGGTCTCGGAGAGAGGAGGAACCTTCTGACCTATGAAGAAGGAGTCGGCATGGCAGACAAGGTGCTTGGGGAACTCGAGCATTAGCTCACCTGCCACGATAGGCCGGTGGTAGACCTTCACCCTGCCGTCGGCACGGATGAGCTTCACAGTCCGAGAAGCCGCCGCTGTCTTCCCGGAGTAGATGCCGTTGTCGGAGTGAGGGTGGGGAGGGTGAACGCAGGAGATGTGGCCGCCCATGTTGTTGAAGAAGCAATACCATGGAATCATATGGAAGCTAAGGAACTTGGCCACCATATTCCAGCTATTCCCATATACACAAATATTGCACCACAAGATTGATTTAAATGAATAGGAATAGTCAGGAATACTGATCAAAAGAGGGAAACCCAGATAAGAAAACTTGGGGAGGAATGAACATATATCAGATGGTCAATGGAATTAAAGAGATGAGAGGTTAGGTTTAGCTTATGTGCACTAGGTTGCCTTGTTCAATCAGAAAGAGGTGATGGGAAGGATAGTAATATAAGTGGAGATATATAGAGATCGTATATGTATACCTTACAAAAGGAAGGAAGGTGGGATGAACTATTGAATTGAATAGGAGAAGGAAAACAAAAGGGGTGAGACCAGACATGGCAGCCAGAGGAGATGGAGACATGGGGGATCAAGTTTGACGCACTGACTCCGGAATTTGTTGACTGCATGGGATGGAGAGCTTCCCCTTCTCGATAATAATAATAATACTCCTTTTTTTTTTTTTTTTGTGTGTTAACTCTTGAACACACCGAGCTGTTCAAACATCTCGATCGGGTTGTTCATTTCAATGGATTTTGACGTACTCGCCCACAAATTTACTTTTTCATTGATTAATTATGTATATAAGTGAATTTGCTTTCTCTTATTTTCAATCTTATTATCCTTGTAAGAATTTGTTGGGCCAAATATTGGTGCCTTCTATAATTCGTCTTGGCCTTGGCCTCAATCAATATATATTATTTGCCAGAAATAATTAATCATGTTAAAATTATTTATAAAATCTAACGTTTTAATATATATATTTTTTATTAATAAAAATAAAATTTAATATTGACTTGAAATTAAAAAATAGTAGAATTAATCAATTAAAATATTTATTATAGATAGTCACGGGTTTGAATCTTATTAATCTTAATATTTTAATAATAATAATAATAATAATATTTTTTAAGATAAAAGATTATGTATTCAAATTTAAATAACCTTAATTTTAATTTCTTATTAATAAGAATTTGTTTAATTATCTTAAAATATAATAAAAATTAAATATTTATAATTTATCTTTTTTATTCAAATATTATATAAATCACAATCTATATTTAAAATATTAAACTATTATAATTAATATTATTATCCAATAAAAATTTATATAAAAAATTAAAATACATCCGGTTGCACGATATCTTAACTAGTTATTATATATGACACTCTTATTTTCGGTCAAAGCCGCAACTCATATATTGGAGTTCGCTTCGGTGTGAGTTCGTGCCTAAGATCCTTGTGCCAGTCAATGTTTTGAGTTAACCTAATCCTCTTGTTTAATTCAGTTTATTAATAAGCCTCTTGTAACCGTTGTTTGTAATGCTAAATATTTAAATAGGATTGAGGAAACACTGAAACGCCATAATATTAAACGTATATTCATGCATGCACCAAACGTACACCACCAACGTACGTAAGTACGTACATTTTTTCTCGTCTACATACATTCACTATTAATGGGGGGAAAGAATGCGTAACTTGTCAGGAAATGTTAAATTGAAGCTTATTCATAAATAAACTGGTGCTATATATAATTAGTAGTTAGCACCGCGTGTAGCCAACTATTTTAATCTTAACTAACAATTAACTGACCGTGTCTGCTAAATCAATCTCGCACACATTACTCTTTGTATTTACGAGGTATCTGTAAACATGAAAAATAATCTGTTATAAGGTTTTATAATCAATATTATCAGTAAGCCTATGCATAAATGATACACTTACTACCAATTGAAGGTAGGTATAACAGTATAATAGAGTGTTGCAATTAATTAATGACTTGTAATTAAGTTGCACGTCATTGTTTTAGGTTCAGTTTCGTTGACATAAAAATAGTATAAAAAAAAATTTATATGAAATAAAAATACAATGAGATGAAATGAAATAAAAATTATTAAAAATTTCTTTTATATGTTTGTATAGTAGAAAAATAAGATGAAAATAAATTTTTTTTTTGTGCATATGCATATGCCTTTCAAAATTTCTTTCAAACTTTTTTTATTTTTTATAAAAAATATTGTTTCGTAAAATTTCTACATAGATTTTCTTTGATTGAAATTAAATTTCATTTAACTAAATTTCAAGACATTTAAAAAATATGAAAATTTATGACCTCTAAATTTTACATTTTTTCGTATGATTTTAGGACAACCAAAAAGACCTTTATTAAATCTTTTAATCTAAAAAAGTGTCATCAACCGTGGACTCGATTGATAAGTATTAATTAAATAGGAAAATAGTGATCTTAAGAAACTTAATTTGTATTTTGTAACTTGCCAAGAGTTTCCATGTCTACTTGGTTGGGACCTTCAAGAAGTTAGGAATTCATTGAAAAGTACCACTCCTCTGTTAATTTTGGCAGACTAGCGAATGCTTTCTCCGAGCTTTACCAGCTTGTAGAATCTTACTTCTAAATCCACCTCTGAATTTTAGAGTAGGAAAAAAGCCTGAATAATTAACATAACCATCAGTAATCAACAAAATTACTGTGAAGATTGAATTTTTAGTATTCTATGATGTTTTTTTCTATACTTTGATATGTATAAATTACAATCATGGGTGTTCCCTTGATGTTGTTCTAAAAATGCAAAGTTTGGAGTTGGTCAAGGACTATGCAGTTTCATATTTTAATTTTTTGAGTATGATTGTAAATATTATGAAGTAAAAGTAGAATACCAAATGTGGAAGTTTCATCAAGCTCCGTGACTTTTTTAAAAACCACATAAAAGAAGATAGATAAAGCAATTATTTTTTTTGGTTTTTCTATTAGCCGGGTTGTGAAAGTGGAACCTATACGTTAAAGTTGGTAAATAAAAGATTAAATTGGTAAAAAAATTCTCAACTGTGATTAGGTATAGAAAAGTTCCGATTAGCGGTTGAAAATAACTAACGGGTTGAAATTAAATATATAATTTAATAAAAATTATAAGCAAAATAATTTTAATTTACAAATTACCTCAAATAAATAATAACCCGTGCAACACAGGTATCAACCTAGGTTTTACATATTCTGTGGGATCATTATGCATAATTACTTGCAACCATCTATATTTCATTGTTAGTTGCTGGACAGGGAAAGAGTTTTGGGGCCATGATATATCCTTAGCCATCCAGTTTGGACGCCAGCATGCTTCGTTTCCCTTGTGCAAGTTGCAGTTAGTCCTTGGTGTTATAAATATTGCATACACATGAGTTGCACAATGGGCTGTGTCACCTTATGAAAGTGAACTTTTTGTCCCTCTCCAAAAGACAAACAAATAAAATGTCAACCTTGGCGTCTAGAGGGCCCTCTAAGCATTTCATATCATATATATGTGAATAAATAAACAAACCATTCGATAAGAATGCACTTCGGAATCTGAAAGGAATGTATCGATTGTAGGTTTATATTTATTTTTTTCTAGCTCCGCGCATTTCAAGGCAATCTCATTTATAATACTGTGGGTTCACTTCCATTCATTATGTCTTTCAGAAACGAACCAGGAATGATAAATTTTACGCTGATTTGCTCGCTCTGGTGCCCTAGTTTTGAAATATTTTTTTGACTTAAAAACTCTCCGAATTGATTCAATTTTATAATTTTCTGAGTTGAACTCCATGGACGAGTACATAGTAATCAATTTAATAATTAATTCTCTGAGTTGTGTTATTAAAATTATCAAAATAAATAATTTTTCTTTTAAATTAGTTAAATCAATATTTTTAAGTAATATAAGTTATGTCTTTATAAATTTCGTGTTAAAAGAATAATACATTTTTATTTTATATAATATTTTATTTATGTAATAAAAAATTTAATATAAATAATCCTAAAATAGTTTATAATTGAATCCACTTCATGACATACCGAATCAAATCCAAATTTCGAGTTTTTAAACTATAGTTAACACTTCCTAGTTTTTATATCAATTATAACTAGCTAGGACAAAGAGAGATAATATATATATATATATATATATATGTGTGTGTGTGTCTTCTTGTTGATGAATTGTAAAAGAAAGCTAGCTCTCGAAGGCTAAATTAAATTTAGTGAGCTCCAACTATATAGTTATTTAAGGCTCTATCAAAACTCAAAAGCTCGAAGGGTAACCAGTTTTGTTGTGTGTGGAAGAAGAGTTTGCAATTTACAAGGAAGAAATAATTAGCATTTATTCAAGTAGAAATTCATGTCATGTTGCAATCCTTGAGGGGATGATAGCTAAGCTAGCTGGGAAAGCTTGACCAACAAACTGTAGGCTTGTTAGCTATACAAAGCACTGCATTCATGAAACTATATATGCCAAAGCACTTCAATTGATTTCGGAAAATTAGGCAGCTTCTTGTAGTACTCAGCCGACCAGAAAAACATCACGAGGTGGAAAAAAGATGATGCTAGCATAGATGCCTTCGGAAGATAGGAGTTTTAGTAGTACTTGAGATGCGTACTCAAACGCCTCTGATCCAACCACCAGATAGACGCACGAACGTACAGGAGCGTCAAATGGTAATATTTAACAAATTCTATTCAAAAGGTTGGAGTATTTGTAGAAGAAAGACATGCACGCTGCGACGCCCATGCATCATCCATTTTAAGGAATGATATCCAAGTGTGAGTGCATAGAGAGTCCATTGATAAGGAGTCCAAGTCATGTGAGTGCATAGAGAGACTGCTTAATCTGTTTTGGGGGTGGAAGGTGGCCAGACAATGGAGAAACTTGTATTTTTCACTCTGAGATGTGTAACATGGGGTTGTATTTTTGAACCATGCATGTATATATATGTAAAACATGGATTTGGGTGTCTTCTATCTTTCTTATTATGCATTGAAGAAAGCACGTGGTTGACTCAATGAGTTATCGTTCGTTTTCGTTCTCTGAGCTAATTAACGGGCAAGATCTAGTACGGTACCTGCAAGAGAGTCAAAAAAGGCGTCTAGACTTCAAATTTAGACGCTTATATATTCCCATCATTTTGTTAGGATTGTGTCTATTCCTCATATAAATCATGCGCATTTTATAAAAATTTATCAACATTTGAGAGCGAGAACTTTCAACTGGTTCTTTCTTCGCTACGCGACATCAACTAAAAACCAAACACACGCGAGACACACACACACATACATACATACATACATATATATATATATATATATATATACTATTAATAAAAACGGTCGGAAGAGAATTGTTTTAAACATAATTAAAGTGCCATATACAGTTGGCAGTTGGCGCACGCAGCCAACTATTTTAACCTTACCCAGCAATTAACTAACAGTGTCATCCAAATCAATCTTGCTGGAATTACTCCCGGTATTCACGAGGTTGTTCCTGGGCACGGGCGAATTAAATAGAGTTTCACTTAAGTCTAATTCGTCTTATTTGATAACCGAATTAAGTTTTAAATTATATGATCTTGAGTCAAATTATTTTTATTTATACTTAAAGTCGAGCTTGATCTAGTTCGAGCTGAGCACGTGTCTTGTTCGCTTTGATCACCGTAAATTTAAATTTTTAGTTTATTCTCTATAATGTAATATTTTATTTTTATTTTTTTTATAAAACTATACATGATATTCTTCATAATTGATAGTAATATAATGATGATTAGATTATTTTGATTTAACTATTATTATACCAAATCAGCCTTTTAATTTATATTATCCATGTATTGTTAAAAACAAAAATTACTAAAATTTTATATCCAACATCAAGTCGATTCAAGCGAGCTTTAAGCAGAATTGAGGTTTTTTCAATCGAATCGAGTCGAGTTTGATATAACTCAAAATCAGCTCAAAATCGGCTCTATTGTAATCAAGTCAAGTCAATTTTATTTAGATCAAGTTTCAAATCGAGCTTAAAATTAATCGAATTTGAGTCCAATAACAAGAACTTGCTAGTTAGCTCGACTGATGCCTAGCCCTACACGATGTAGATGTATACATATGCATACATGATAAATTTAATACCAATTGTAGGTAGGGAGCATAGAGTATTGCAATTGATTAATTACTTGTAATTAATTAAGCTAAGTGCTCATCAAGCGTGGATTCTATGGGTGCAAATCATAATCGCAAAAATCGCCTAATTCCACTCGGAATCGACTGATTTAAATCGACTGGGGAGCAATCTCAGCCGATTTTACCGTCAAATTGATCGAGGTAAAATCGAGAGTGGAATCGGCCGATTCACCCGATTCCGGCCAATTCAAAATCGGTTTGAAATCTGGGTGAATCGGGGAAAATCGGTTTTTATTGATTAAATTACTAAAATGCCCTAAGTATATACTAATTCAATTATTTAAGTATAGATAAAGTTGGAATCCAAAAAATGCCCTGGGGGAGAGAAGAGGCTGAGGGAGAGAAATAACAATGGTGGTATTCTTCTAATTAAAACTTCACTTGTGTCCGACTCGAGTAAAAAATAATAACTAATTCAAAAAAATCCAAAAAATATAAAAAAATATTATAAAATATAATATACATAATAATATCAAAATAACATTAATATCTAATTTTTATATATTTATTTATGAATTATAAAATTATTATATATGACCGATTTGGACAGATTAAAACCGATTCAACTAGACCAATTCCTGTCCGAAAAGATGGCTGGAAAAGGAAAAGAAAAACTTCTTCTTCCTATATACAAAAATTATCCTCGTTACGAAATAGGAGGATAACGAAATAGAAGTTTTTTTGTATATAGGAGGAAGAAGTTTTTCTTTTCCTTTTCTAGCCATCTTATACCCCCTGCAAAATTCTCGAATGAGAAAATCAGGAAGAAAATTAGTAACGCCTTTAATATATTCAATATCAAAATCAAATATAGCTAATAAAGCTTGCCATCTTGCAAAAATTATCCTTGTTACGAAATAGATGAATCTTCTAGATCTTCTCATTCTTTTTACAAGAATTTGAATCCCTATATTCAGAAATCAAACCATCTACATATTTATTTTCTTGATCAATCTCCTCAAGCTTTGCAGCATGAGGATCCACAAAATATTGCTAAACAGATTTTGCCACATTTGAACCATTTTCCTGTCATAGCTTCTAAATATAGATATTATTATGAGCTGATCCTGCTTGAAACTCAATCAGTTGAAATTATTCATAAATTCAGTGGCAATCATTTAGCTCATCAAACAATTTACCCACATGAGGTTGAAACATGCATTTTATGTAATAAAATAATAATTAAAAAAGTTATGAGCATGAAGGAGTTTGATAATCTAAATGCTATAAGAAAGCTATAAGAAAGTTATCAGAAAAATATAGTATGAATAATATCCCAATAGAATATAATTATTGAAATTATATTGATGCTTTCTATAAAGTCCTATTATATAAAGATACTATTGGACAACATTCTTGGTTTATACGCCTTGATATTGCTAAACTCTCTCCTATACCTTCTTGGTTTCTTGGTTGGTTATCCAAAATTGGTCCATAAATATCATATTTATCTCCTTATTATAATATAAAGTATGAAGAATTTAAAGTATTTATCAATCCTCACTTGGGAAATGCTTTCTTTTTATATATTATATATTATCAAATTTCATGGAAACTTATCCTCTTTATTCCCACTCACATTACCACCTAACATTTATTTAAATTATTTGCAGGTCAAACAAAACCATCCTCAGATGAATGGGAAAGATGTTATATCTCTAACATATACATTGGATTTTTGTGATAATATTGTTCCATTAAAACCTCTCGAGATTTCTACTATAGCTACTTGTCTTCCTAATACTCCAAAAGTGGAAATGATTAATTCTCCAATATCTTTAACCTAACAAGATATTAATGAAATTATAACAGAGCTCAATAAATCACCATCTCAGGATATTGGTGATTTCAGTCAAAAAGTATTTTCTACTCAAGATTTATACGGCACTAAGTGTAATTCTTCAGTCATATTGCTAAAGGATGCTCTCCAATTTTAACTACAATATGTTACTATTGCGGAGAAAGTAAGCATACCAGTAAAGAATGTCCAAATCATCACAAATCTCCTCCTTTTGAGACACCTGAAAATAATGAGTTCTTCTCATTCTGCCACGTTTCCTGCCATGACTCAACCTCCACCATAAAGATATAAAGATACGATGAATCAGCCTCTATTATAAAAGATTCGATATTATCTTGAATGGAAGCTATCACAGTATTGTTTGCCAGCTATTATGAATAGTTTCGGCTCTCAGTTATTTGGTGACCGGATTACTGGTTTGTGTGTCTATTTAAGGATACTCAAGGATTGTTGTTGGGGACACAGAAAAAATTGGAGTCTTCAAGATTTGAGTTTTCCTTCTATAAACTTTGTAAACAGTTTGTGTATGAGTGATTAGTGTGAAATAAGTGTGTGATATAAGTGTGGATGCACTTTAGAATATTGTATATTGAAGCTTGAAGAAATAAAAGTAAGTTTGCACTATGACTTATTAAAATTCAATTTTGTTCGCAAGAACTATATAATCTTATGATCAATATTATAAGTTTGATCTTATGATCCATGAAATTTAATTCGATCTTATGATCTATATTGATTTTAAATTATCAAAATTATCAAGAGCTGCAATATCAGGTATGTATCTATTTGATCATATGTGAATTAAGTTTTACTTTGATCTTTTATGAGTTTTATGTGAATTAAGTCTTTTTTATTTCTACTTTTGATTCTTGCTTAGTAGTTTAGTAGTAGTTCGTTCTCTGCGATTAATACTGAGAAAGTTAGTTTGGTGAAAAACTGTTAATGGTATCAGAGCCTTAGAGTTTGAACTATTTGAGTAGGTGACAGAGTCCAGATCCCAGTAAGTCCTGATAGCCTGTGTTAACAAATAGGCAGTTTTGGATTTGTTGGTTTCTCCTAATAAATTCATATTTAAGAAGTTTAAGTTTTAATGATTTTTTTATCAAAAATAATTAAGAAATCATCTAATTGAACTGATCCTAAAAACTCAAAACAAATTATTTATAAAAACCTAAAGGAAAACTTAAATAAATAGACTTTACCTAAGATAAACCCAACAAATACTTATACTAAAGGATTAATAGAATTTAAACAATCTTATATAATAAAAACTTTTGAATAAAGTATTCGTATTAATGATTGTACTGAACAAATAAATTTATTAAAACATAAGATAATAAGTGATTTAAGTAAAGAATATAAATATATTCATTTAGGATTAGTTCAGGTAGCTATTAAACCTTTAACTAGAGATGGATTAAATACATCTATATTATTATGTCTTACAGATAAAAAACATATAAATTTCAATAATTCTCTTCTTTGAGTTATTAAATCTACTTTAGGAATAAGACCAATATATTTCAATTGTTTTCTAAATTACTCTTTAAGTTTACATGATCCACATATATACGAAGCATTATCCTTAAATGTATAAACCAATGATTATAATATGCTTTCTGAATCTATAAATTTATGTACAGTATATCGAATATGCTTTAAGGCAATGACCGGAATAATTTCAAATTCAAAAATTGAATCTTATCGAGGTAATATGGGAAAAATAACTTTATTTCAAATATATAATAATAAAGCAAATATTACAATTCCTAGAACAATAACTTAGGATGAAAGTGAATTACCGCAATCTTGGAAATTAGAAAATGTAATTCAATCTAAAGTAATATCAAGAACAGCAGAAAAAATCATTGAAAAAAATAATAGAAATGTTGAAATTATATTTAGTAGACCTAGTACTTCAACTAGATTTAGTAATGTTTCTAAATCTGAAATATCAGAAGAAGAAACTAGCATTAAAGGAATATATACTTCTGAACAACAAATACCACATGAAATTTATTTTGATGAACCTACTATATCAGAAATGAATTTTAAAATTAATACTTGTCAGTTTATACCAAATAAACAAAAATGTTCTAATGAGTTTAAACGATCAAAAAATGATAATTTTAGAAAATGGTATTTTGAAACTCATAATAAAAAACAACTAGATAATAATAAGGAAGAATATTATAACTATTTATCTCAATTAGGATATGAGATATCTTTTGTTTCTTGGTAAGAGCAAACTAAATTATTAATAAATGTTAATACAGAAAATCGAACATGGAAAATCATAGATGGTAAAACTATAACTAGTAAACATCTTCCTATAGGAACTATAAAATATGGAAATATCGAAGCAACTTCTTATGTTCCTATCGATAAAAAATCTACAAATGAAGATTTAACTATAGTTATAAAACAGAATAATTATACACATTTACATATACAAACTTTAACCAATCAATTAACTAACATTGAAAAAAGATGGTTACCTAAAGAGAAAGGTAAAGAAAAGTTTATAGATAAAACTATAAATCCTACTTTAATAAAACCTCCTCTACAATCAACTAAAAATTTTTAATTAAAAAATAATGATGATGAATTTTTAAAAAAGTTAACATTAAAATTAAGTGGATTAAATACAAAAGAATCTATAAATTTATTAGTGAAATAGAAAATTCTGAAGAAGATATTGATAAAGTATTACAACAATTTTCATCAGAAAAAATTAATATGGCTAAGCCTTTGCAAGCTCAACCTCTTCCTACTGGACGACACTATTATCAAAGGCCTACATTCTTATGTTCTTTATGAAAAATAAGGTCTTGATTTCTCAACTTCTTATTCTAGTAGATTTATATATAAATGGAATATAGATGGGCTAACAGAATATCAAATAATATTAATATTACAAAATATATTAATGTATAGTACAATTTGTAAAGTTGCAAATAATACAGATAGACAAGTAGTGGAATTTATTACCTCTGGATTTACGGGAATGATAAAAGTTAGTGGGATAGTTATTTACAACTAGTACAAAAATTAGAAATATTATCTGCTACTAAAATAGATGTAAATACAAATATTCAAGTTGAAGATGTTGTTTACACATTAATATTAGCATTTATACATCATTTCTTTGGAAAAACAAATACATTAAAAGAAAAATCTAAAGAGTTAATTATGAACCTTACATGTCCATCAGTAACTCATTATAGATTGTATAGAGATACCTTTTTAATATTATTATTCCAAAGAGATGATTCAAATTTTGAATTTTGGAAAGAAAGATATTTATCTGGATTACCACCTTTATTTACGGATAGAATAAGAGATAAATTAAGAAGTCAATTTGATGGAAGTATTCTATATAATAATTTAACTTTTGGACATTTACATAATGTTGTAGTATTAGAAGGATTACAAATATGTAATGATTTAAATCTTAAAATCAAATTAAAAAACAAAAGTTATTAGGAAAAAAAGAATTAGGAAAATTCTGTAAACAATTTGGCACTCAAGTACTAATAATTCCTCCTAAAAATAATAAATTAAAGAAATATAATAGTCCTAATAAATATTTAGAAAAAGATCTTCTAATAAAAAATAAGAAAATAAAAATAATTCTTTAAAAAGAAAAAGAATTATAAAACTAAAAGTTGAAAAAAGAAATACTAAGCCTGTCATATGTTGGGATTGTAGACAACCTGAACATACTAGATGACAATGTAAATTAAAAAAAAATTAAAGAATTAAAAATATCTAATGATGAAAAAAATATTATCTATAACTTAATAGATAAATTAAGAGATAGTGATGATGATGAATCAATAGAATATAATGATTCATAAACCTCTATAGAAGAAGAACAATCTAATACTTTAAATTGTGAATGTACTGTTCAATATACTTATAATATGTTAAATAATTTAAAAATAAATAATCTTACTCCTCAAATAAATATATATATATATATAT
>JAVDBV010001206.1:0-29346 GCA_032619315.1 Piper longum
CAAGTGTATCTGGTCCTCAATTTGTTCCAGCCTTTTTTCAGGGCCACGGTCTTCATGTTTTTATTGAGGGAAAGAAAGTATCATCCAGTTCTTGGAATAACATATCGGCTCAAACACTCCAGGTGGGTGAAATATCTTCGAACGGTAATCATTGCTTACAAAATAGTATTGCAAGTTGCAACACAAGTCACAATATATAAATGTTAAGAAGTATAAAATCCAGGTGCCTGGGTTTCTTTCACAGGAAAATATATTATTGGATTTCCTTATCCATATCAACCTTAGGTGAATGATTAGGGATTTTATCTCTCTTTTTTTTGTTCCTCCTACATTGGTCCAACATCAATCAATGAAGCTAGTTTTCATCTTTGTTTGACTGCCAAAATAAAAGGGAAATATAGATGAATGTAGGCAGCTAGAAAGATATTTGGATAGCAGAATCAAGTAGACTTTTGGCAGCAGGTAATGCTAGCAAATGAGGGGCTTTTGAAGCCTGGCAGTGGCACCGCTCTCAAATGAGGGGGGTATGATTCATAATGTCCTTTAATCCGCAGTTGGCTGATCATATCTTCTTGAGCTACCAACTATTGTCTTCATTCTCTTTTTTACTTTCATTTGTTTGGTTGGTACTTGCAATTTAGAACTTGAAGACTACCAAGCTTTGTATTGCACTATTATGGGCCTAAGAAAGTGAGACAAATCTATTCTAATCTTGAGGTCTTTTGTGAGCCAAAGCTTGGGCAAAAAATAAGGCCCCAATGGCCTAAAATTGTGGCAGAAAATAGCTTATCACACCAAAGAGAAATTTGCACTAAAGTTCCGAATTTGGATCAATTAGCTGTTTCAGGAAATGAAGTTTTTGTTGTAAAGACATTTCATAGGAGCACAAATTGAGAAATGCATGCTTTTTATCTGAGCTGAATGAGAAAGGATCCAACGATCTATCTTTAATTAATGCATGCATGCATTTGATTGATTTGATAATTAATCATGACGAGGTAAAAAGAAAGAGTATTGCTTAGATGATGGAATATAAGGCGCTACAACATGGATTATTACCATCAGAAGAAAAGAAATAAAATATTATGTCTAATCGGCATATTGGATTATTAGAAATGCAAGCAAATACTTGTTTGTACAAGTTATGGCATTAACCTAAGTTTAAATGAAATAAGGTGCCACTGATGATGGTTTTTCTAATTATTACATTAGGAATTTTCAAGTTACATTTATACATTCCCTATAATTCCAGCCTCTACATGTTACCAATGATATATTTGTTGAGATATATGCTGACAGATGTCCATAATGTCTTATTTTTACAGCCTATTCTGGATGGTTCTTCGGATCCTTCTCCAAGTACAGTGGAAGCTTCTATTGAGTAAGTTGAAATTCTTCTCCAAGTACAGTTGACAACAATTGCGTTCTAGTTGTGCTAATCAATGACTTGAAAATTCAATTTAGCTGTACAGAAATTGTTAAAAAATATAACTTAGGTTTTGGACAAATGGTAACATTGTCTTTAGAGAGGATTGCAGGTAGGATTTGTTGAAGATGGAATCTGAATTTGTTAAATTAATTAATTTGATAACATAAGAAGCTTCGTTAGTTTTCCAGTCCTCATGCATTACCGGTCCCAAGCTGATATAAGGAGGAAGGCTGGTGTTAGAAAAGGCATGCTAAACTTTTCCATTTCTTCTCCCATGTCTCTGACACAAATGAATTGGATTGAAAGCAGTTTTCTCATTTTGATGGCTCGACTCAGATTTCAAAAATAAGCTTTTACCATATTTGTAGAACTTAGTAAAGCTCATTATTGAAAGATAAATGCCCAGTTTTCTATGCGATAGCATATAGTAATTCTGGATTTTCACTATTGATGGAAGTATAGATATCAGTCAGGAGATTATATCTCATCAGCATTCATTTACTTCAGTGGCTGTTCTTTATGGTCAACAATTTACTGGCACGCCTAGGATAAATAATGGCAACATAATAGTCCCTGAAGTTGATTGCAAGGCAGGGCAGGCTAAAAGCATAGTTCTTGGGAGATTTACTCAAGTGTGAGTGTTTGTATTTGAAACATGGAGCGACCCAAATTTTTCCCAGTTATTGCTAGAAGAAAAAAGTTTTATGCAGTGATGAATGCAGCTTAAGCATGGGGAGAAAAGTATGTAGTTATTGTTCACTGTGGGATATTTAATGAAAAAAATTGTGTATCTCAATGGGTAAGTCAAAAAAAGTTCATCTATTGTTATGTGAGCAGACTGAATAAATAAAGGCACTATCTTCTGGCTCAAACGGATTAGTAAGAAGGTTATTCCTCAAAAATTAAATGGATAAACTAGGATTAAATTGTTTGTCCAAGAATGTGAAAAGTTATTTCGATTGCTCCTAATGTCCACGAGAGGCCAAGGGGACAATCTTGAATTGAAATCACTATTTTTTATTGTTCCAAAGGCCCTCCATAGAGGGCCTTTAATGATGAATTTCTCCTTAAAGTCTTTTTTCTAATTGTTTCTTGTTAGAAAAAATAAAAGCTATGACCCTGCAATTGGTTGCCACTCTTGATCTTGTCATGGACTACAATTTATAGTTTGTTGTCACTATACTAGGATGTTATCTCGGAGAAACTGAGTAACCCCTTTCCTATTCGTGGTTGTAGGGTCCTAGTGTGGGTAGTGACTAATAAAAAACAACACTAACACACAAATTACTACGCCTACGTATCTTAGGACTACCAAAAATCATAATACCTATTCAAGTTATTTAGTGCAAAATTTATTCAAATATATAATGAGTAACAATTGATAATAGTAAAAAATTTCACAAATGTTGGCGAATTTTGATCAAACCATACAAGCGAATGAGTTTGAAGAGAATCTCTCACAAATCCTAAAGTGAACCTGTCAAGCATGAGGGCTTTGTGTGAGGCAATTAAACACTTTAGATGCTTATGAATTCGGCAAAAATCATAGCATAATTAGCAATGCAAAATAAATAGTGTAGGGAAAATAAATCAAACAATAGAGACATTAGGAGTTTTTAAAGAGGTTTAGAACTCTTATTCTCTCATAGCCCACTGAGTCCTTTAGTTGGGTAGGTCTTCTAACTTCACTATGGTAAATACTTGTACACCTAAAAGCAATTACTTGTTCTTCTCCCAACTTTTTCCACCAAGCGGAAACAACAAGTACACTAGTTTCTTACAAGCTCTTTCCACCAAGCCTAAGACAACTAGTACCACTCCTACACCTAGAAGCAATACTCCAACACTTTGGAACAACGCCAAACAAAGCTAAATCTTCCTACACAATCCACACCGAACGTTAAAGGATCTCACACACTCCAAACATTATTCACAAAAGATCACACCTTTGATATTTTTACAAATACAAAGTGGCTTCACAAGACAATAGCCGATCTCTAAGCACTTAGCACACTTTGATTCTCCTCTTTCTTCTTGTTGCACAAATCAATCCAATAGCCTCAAGGCTTAATCAACCGCGCTCAAAGCTTCTTCATAAGCTTCTATTTATAGCCGAAGGTGGCTAATCTCCACCATTGATCCAAAATGACAAGATTTGACTTTTGGTGCATTTAACCGAGTTTGGCCAACCAAAACATTTTATTACGCACAATCGTTTGGCTGCTGAATGCTTTTGGCGATCAATATGAGAGCTTTCAAATCCCATGCTCAAACAACAGTCCGAAGTCTTTTCAATATCCTTGAGTGATGTTGTCCATGTCTATGTCCAAATCCGAGCTCCCCCTTCGAAACCCTAATATTTAATATTTGGTAGTCAGTCAATCTTCTGAATTCTATCTGATTGTGTAATTTACCAATTGTTTTGTGCCCTGGTTGAATTGGTAACCGATCACGGTTTTGAAATGTTTCGAACTGTGTTGCCGAGACCTATATTCTCCAAAACTTGATTCTCGTCCAAAATATCGTAAGTTCTTCTTCTTGAATACTCTTGAAGTGCTTCATCATGATAACCTAGGGTCCAACAATCTTCCCCTTTTTGATGATACCAGCATTTCATTACACTTTTACATTGATTGAATCCTTTCAACTTGCATCTTGGATCCGAAGTAGGTGTGTTTGCCAATTTGCACGAAGCTTTGCACCCTCTTCATACTCTTCAAGCCTTTGATGGTTTTCAAGGTCCAAGCTCCTCGTTAGCTTCTTGACACGGCTTAGAAAGCTAGTAGCCAAGTGTGCGATATTAGATAGAAGACCGTGCAATGAGTATGAGATTCAATGTCATGCCCTGCTTCCTGATTTCTAGGCCAATAAGACATTGACAATCCTAGATGCAAAGTTAGTCATTTTCATTCATCATAAACAAAACATTATAAGTTCTGTCCATGGGATGGCTAATTCTTAAAAACAAATATAGCTGAAACTCACACCTACATAAGTAGCACTCTCCCTACATCGAGGCATCCCCTCACACAAGCTCTCTTTAATGGTGGCAGACTAGAATGCTTCACATGCAGTTGCAGCTAGAAGAGTAAAGCACATAGGATTAAGCCATAAAAAGGTGAAGTGGATGCAAATTGTGCCATCCTTATTATACTATGGCAGTTGCCATTTCTATGTGCTATGTTGTCATTGATGGTGTTTGTTCTCGTCTAGTTTTTAAGCTTGTGCCCAATTATCATCCCTATTTCTTTAAAGTAACAATTTACTCCCTATCCTGCTTGTCAAGCTCTTATTTTCTTCTGTTGTTTTTCAGGGAATAGTAGTATAGATATGGGATAAGATTTTTTTCTGCAATCTTCTGATAAGCTAGACGAGTTTTAAGAGGAAAGTTGAGAGACCACAGGGTGAACAATATGGTTGCACAGATGGGGTGGATGGGGATAAGAATGCTAAGATTTTAATTAGAATGTTAAGAAGGGAAAGGGAGGATGGAGGTGGGCAGAGAAAAACAGAGAGGAAGGATCGGGGCAATCAAATCAGCATATTTCATCAACTTCATTATGATATTTTACTCCATAATACACTATTGGTAGGAATCTGGGTAAAGTGCTCATCTGGTGTATCTTTCCTGGTAGTTATTTGGCAATCATTGAAAGACATTTTTTATTGCATGTTTCCATTACTGTTTCTTAGTGTAACAGTAGCTAATAATAGTTACATCTTGAATATGATATTCGGTATGTATGCTTAGTCTGAAGGATGCATCTTATAATGGGGGTTCATCAATAAAGTTCAGCGGTACCATTGAAGCCAACTCTTCCATCTTAATTAGACTTTTTGAAGCGGACATTCCTATGGGAGATTTACCAATATATATAACATATACGGTAAGTCATTGTGTTTACATAGCAATTTGATGGTGCAGAAAGCTTTATTTTTGTAGGAACCTCACTTTAAAAACTATGCCATTGCTTATATTGGAGGATCCCATGGGAGATAGTTACATTTTGTGGATTTGAAACGTACATCCTTTGGTACTTGTTTTTGATAAGTAATTGGATCATAATTGAAATGAGCTTCCTATGCTACTTTTGCTACATGGATCAAGTATTATTATCCATACAGTGCTTAAACTTGAAAAGGCTTTAAGCTTGTCTTTGGAAAGCTGTTTATTTGACTTTGTGCATCTCTAAGTGCTCTATCTTTGCTACATATTTCCCTAAAAGAAAATGTTTTTTTATTCGAAGATAAAAAAAGGAAAAAAAAATTGAAGAGAGAAAAATGGGAATTTGATCTGGTGCTCTATGCAGGGCAATCATTTTGCTGGAAGTTTCGTTTTTTACTTTTCGCGTAGATGTTTGTATCAATTGCCCATGAGCTAATCACCATATTATCTTGTTGATGTTCACAGGTGAATGCAGAAGCAGACTCTATGTTAGGTATATCTATTGGATTTACAAAGGCATTGGAGAAAGTTTCTATCCTTCTCTTGCTTAAAGACAGAGTCTTTCCTCCTCCAAGGCAATTAACTAGCAAGTTTGATAAAGTTATCACAGCTTGTGAAATTAGTAAACTCAGCCCAGGTGAAGGGGATGGAAAGGGTTGGACTTTACAACAAGCAAGCATTAAAATGAAGGATTACACTTTGACGGACGTTAATGTAGTCTGTTATAAGGCAGGCATATTCCATGCTGGTGAGAATTTTAAGTCTAGCAAAAACAATACCTTGCATAATGCGACTACAGGATATCATGCATCACTAGGCCATATAAGCATTCAACATTCTAATATGTATGCGGCATTCCCCCCTGCTAGTTCATGGTTGGTAACAGGTGAAGACATACAATGGGGAAGTGGCTCCCAAGGGACAAAAACTGTGAGCCTTAAAATCAGTTGGAAGCTCAAAGTGGGATCAGGTGACAGTTCAATGTTCTCCAAGTACAATGTCTATTTTATCACAAGCAAGCAATTTGCCAACACAGATGAAGATAACTTGGTTGGAATTGATGGAACATACCTGGGAGTAGCCAAAGTGGAGTCATTTTATGTCTATGATCTGATTATTCCCCGTGATGTTTCTAAATTATCGTTCGCCATTCAAGTTTGCAGCATTGACGGAGCATGCCAAAAGCTGGACGAGTCTCCGACATTTCAATTGCAGGTTAAATAAGCACTAATGCTTTAATTTTTATATACAATTACTAATCAACACCTTCTTCATATTTAAATTTCATGTGTTACTGACGAATCCATGTTCCAGACTGAAACATTTTTGGATCCACTTTCCAGACGAACAATTGAAGTTATTTAGAGGTGGATGTTGAACTTTCTGACGCAAAGGCCATTAACAACTCCATTGGAGCTGACAATGATGTTGCTAACTCCTTCAATCATTTAAAAAAGGATGCTTTTGATATTGAACGTCATTGAATTGCAATGCAGTTTGAGGATGTTCGCAGGTACTACCTCGTAGGCTGAAGTTTAAGTGGCCGTATTTTAGCTCTCCTTGCTTGTTCATGCTGGCCATTGCAGCTCCGATACTTGTCCTTTTCACATTTACGCAGGTTGACGTCTCTGTATTTTCTCACATCAATCCTTATCATCAATGGGAATCGAAATTTTCATCATCGATACATTGAATAACGTTATTATTGCAATAAGTGTATTAACTGAAGGAATTTTCTTTTTCTAACGGCTTAAAGCATGCGGAGAGTAAGTAGGCGGGGCAAGTTTTCAGGTTGATTTGTATTCATACAAATGATCATCTTCTTGAGAGTCTGTTAGATCTGTGTATCAAATTGCAATATGTCGTGCTATAAACTTATACCCTTTTTTTTTTTTGGGTAGTACATTACAAAATCTAAGCATGGCACTATAAAAATGTCACCAATCTCCAAATAAGAGGATAAAAACTACGCACAAGCATACAAGCTTCCTCCAAATACTTATACCCGATTACACGAAGCACATAAATGTAGAGGAATGAGAAAATAAGATTAATAAATAAAAATGTAGAACAATTTGACAGTATAAAGAAAAAAACATTTGGATGGTATATCAAGTGGAGTCGACTCTAAATTCAAACTTGGTTCAAAAGAGTAATTAGTAGAGTTCGGTTCAATGCATAGTCTCAAGCTCAAGTTAATTCGAAGTAGCCTAATGCCATATGTTTGTAGAATTTTATATAACTTATAATTATAAGTATGTTAGAACTAAAGTATATAAAATTTCGCTCATTGTTTATTACAGCTTGCAGTACGTCAAAAGGAAGATTTGGTTCGACTCAATTTGTCAATGCCCCATGGACATTAGCTGGTCTGCTTCTGCACAAGAATGTTGGTAAGAACAAATCAATAACATTATTATATATAAATGAAAAGTAAAATCATGCACCGGTAGGATTATTTTTATCACTTCCAAATATTGGAATTTCTAGATCCATATTTACGCAAAAATCCCATCGATTGTTCATTAAATTCTCCGTTGATTTACTTTTTAATTAACGTCAATATTTGAACATCTAGAGTATGTCTTCAAGAATTTTTTTTGAAAAAAAGGAAAAAAGAAAAAAAATGTACATGTGCATTTAGTGAAATTGGGTAAATAACAAAATTACAAGACTGCTGCTAAAACACGTCAAGAATCCCACTCTTTTTGGCCACGTAATTGTTATCGGAGCAAGACAATAAATTACGTCCCGTAATTGCATTATTAGAAAGCACCATTTTCAAATTATAATTATCATCTTTGAGGTATTGATTTTTTTTATTTTTTGAATTTTGAATTTGAAATATTGTTTTAATTAAATGTTGCTAAAAGATCCCTTCATATTATAATCATGTTTAATTTAGATAACAACTTTTGACAACACGTTTTTATTTTGGTTCCAACACAACTGACATTTTTGATAAAAAACATATAAAAATGGTATTTGGAATTCCATATGAAACTCTTTACAAACTTAATGTAACACCCAATACCTTTACTATAATTAATCTATAAGCAAATTGCTTAATATGTTAGTGCAGAATGCAGATTTCTTGATTAAAATTATAGTTTAATTTAAAATTCTTTTTCACTCCAAAAACTCCCTAAGCTAACTTGATTCCATAGCTTTCTGAGTTAACTCCATTGATGATTCCGCACTCATTGATTTAGTAACTGATTTCCCGAGGATGTCATGAAAACTACCAAAATATATTATTTTTTAGAATCAATATTTTTAAGTGATATAAATCATTATTTATCAATTTTAAGTATACAATTTTAGTATTCCATAGCTTTCTAAGTCAATTTTAGAATCTGAGTTTTGAGTTTTTAAACTGTAATTAAAAAGCCTCTTAATATTTCTCACTAATCCAATCCAAGTCCTAATATAACATATATTCTTTTAGAAGTTGTAATTACATTGAAATGTTTATATATAACTCTCCGCCCAGTTAAGATGTAATAGAAATCCTAATCCTAGTAAATTCAAATTTAAAAGTAAGAATATCTTCGTTGTTTTTGTTGTAAATCTTGTAAGTATATTTTGTCGAACTTAGTGTTACTTGCACACATAAAATAAAACATCCTATTACACATTAAAATATATATTTTATATGTGACTAAGAAAAATCCTATGTGAGATTGTTGATAAGGTTTTTTTTTGATAATTATAAAATATTTTGGCTTTAAGAAAACCATGTTAAGAACAGAATATGATTCAATGTGTGGTATGACATGCTGAACGAGATCAACCCTACCATGTTGTATATTGAGTCGGACCAGTCAATGAGGGCCAAACCGAATCACCCGCCAGCTTTTAAACAGTCTGTTGAAAGCATCCTTTCCAAGACAGCCATAGCAGGGAAATATGAACTGTATCCAACCCTAATGACTACTCTACTCCCAGTCCAATAGCAACAAAGCCCACTAATTTCACCACAAGGCCCAACACAAAAATCCATCCCACAGCTTGAAGTGGGCCAAATCGAAAAGCAGAATAAAATATCTTGCAGAAATGTCTTTAAACTCTAAACTTTAAACACTAAACACTAAACTTGTTGCCTGTTTAGAGGCCCACTTACTACAAAAAAAAAGTTTTCATTGTGATTCAATAAATTTAAAATATAGTATAAAATCGTGAAAAAACTAGGGTGGAGAAATGTGAGGTGAAAAAAGTCAGTGGCCAAAAGTAGGATAGCAAAAAATTTCTCTATGGTTTTGGTTGTGGATAAACATAAGAAAATTAATGCATGTTTGTCTACAAATATTAAGATAACATTAGATTTTTCTCGACGGGTTCTAATAACCATAGAAAAAATGCAATAAAATATGGAAAAAAATTGAAACTTTTGTCCATGATTTTTTTTATGAGGACAGACAAAAACACTTTTTTTGTAGTGACTACGACGGGTTTATGGCAACAAGTATCATGCAATCCGCCGCCTCACTTGATGCATTCAAACTTAAATATGTCCTGATACTTAAGAACTAATTAATATGTGAACAAATTAAATATAAACAATTGATTCGACTCAGCTCGTTTTCAACCCTAAAACATTGCCATTCGTTAATCTATTAGTTCTCATTTTGTTGTTTTCAATCTCTTCTTCAATCATCTATTGTTTTCTTCTTAATGGATTAGCACCGTTCACATATGAGCTTAGAAATATAATCTTCCCAACATCATTTCTGAAGGTTGATGCAAATGCCATCAAGCGGATATATATAAGAAAATTAGTTTAAAAAAATATTATAATTAATCATGGCCTGACAAACATAACCAAATATAAATTACCCTCTTCTATATGAAAAATGGAGCAGCATTCCCATTATGTGATGTTCACCCTAACGTGTTTGGCTTAATTTGGCCAATGCAAGAAAGAGATCCACATTTCTAACTTGACATTTCCAATTTGCTAACAGCGAGTATTATAATGCTGCGTAGACATGAGACATTTAAAATATTATATCCAATGGAGACAATTGTTCAAAAAAAGGGGCACAAAGTAATACTACTTAGAAAGACCACCTCAAATGTAAAAAGAGATAGGTATCTGGTTTGTTGATCAGGGAATTTCCTAATTAATAGCCAGAAATTTCCTAGTCAATAGCCGTGGATTCCATGCGATAATTATTTGAGGGTCAATATATTAATAAACAAATTAAAACTCTTGAAACGGCAAAAAATTTCTGGTCGACTGAGGAAAACATGGGATCAAGATTAACGTAACCCGCTCCCACACCGAATTGGCCACCGACAACGAGTCATATTTACACTTACAAAGTTTGTAGAAAAAATGATTGGAATTTGTTTTTTAGCATACGCGGATTACAAAATATTGCAAAAAAATTAACATTATTAATTGTCACATTGTTATTCATCTTCATATTTAGATTCTGAAAACGAAGATGAAATCTCTTCATATCTACAAGATCGTGAAATATACAATTTTTTATGTTTACATTATCATTTATATCCGGATCAATGAGACAGTGAATGAGATGCTATTTTGAGGTCATCATCAAGTTGAAAGCCATTTGCTTGTGTATGATCATCTTGATACACGTTATCTATTTCTTTATTTGCTTGTAAGTCCTCTCACATATGCTTGACAAATCCTCTTCTAAATCTTACTTTATAAGCTATCCACCACTGGTGCCTTTCTTGGTACTTAGACGGGTAAGACATACAATACACTTGTTGTGTTTGAGAGGTTAGAATAGGCCAATGCAGTTGCACATTTAACTTCAACTAAACCATAAGTATGTACAACTTATACTCCTTTGATTGTGTCAAACTAGTGGCAATTTAATAATACAACTGTATCCTCGCTATAATATAATTCATACACATTAATAAGGATTCTAAATAATTTGACTCCTGTTTAGAACACACACCAACTCTACCGTAAACCCTACTATGGGATGTCCGTAGAAGGTCATCATGAATGTTGATTCAAAATTTATAACTATTTGTATAATATCTTTTAAAATATCTAACATTTCAAGATAGAGTATAGGATAATGTACGAATACGATTATAAATCTAAAATTTGTGATCTGCATAAAACTATAAGGAAGAAATAATATTTTCAATAATAAAGTTTTAGAAATCGTATAGAATTCGTATTATTAGATTCTTAAATTCAGATTGATTACATTGTGCAACAATGTCTTTTCGACCTTTAACATCATCCTTATTCTTT
Organism: Piper longum; assembly: GCA_032619315.1. NCBI lineage: Eukaryota > Viridiplantae > Streptophyta > Magnoliopsida > Piperales > Piperaceae > Piper > Piper longum. The sequence goes on from JAVDBV010001206.1 coordinate 11,623, forward strand.
TTCCGTTTTGCACCCATCAACATGCAGAATAAGTTGTCAAACAAAATTTTCTCCACATGCATTACATGTATATTATGTCGCACTAACAAAGAGCTCTAATACGATAATTCTCAAAAGATATATTTCCTTTGCCAATTGTGAGTATCTCCAAAATCATGAGGTCTTTCATCACTTTTCAAGTATGACTCATATTCTACTTTTGACAATTCATCTACTCTTGATTTGATCTCCTCACCTATTAAATGGGTCACCGTCTTTCTTTTTCAACTATGAGATATTTAGAGGAAGATGTCTTTGGTGACAATCAAACCAACAAGGTTTTCCAAAGTGTTACAAATGGGAAAGCTTTTGTTTTTTCGATACAAATAGGCAAACACGCCTACCGTGGGTACTCCATCCAGATAAAATTTCATAAGCAGAGATATTATTAATTGTCCACAACAAAATTGCCTACATATGAAAATTTTTTCCTAATGAAACAACCCATGTCTCAACACCATCGACCCATAATTATTTCAAGTCATCTATGAAAGGTTTGAGATGTACACCAATATTTTGACCAGATCCGTTTTTTCAAGGAATGAGCAAATATAAGAAAATAAATGGACGTGTTATGCACATTCATGGTAGCAAATTATAAATAATAATAATGCCCAGCAAGATAAAATACGACTTTGCTAAATACCTAAATGGATTAAAACCATATGTGAGAAACCTAATTTTACATTGAGTGGTCTAAAGTAAAGGACGGGTGACATCTATCAAAATGTTTATGTACCTTGCTATGTGAAGGGTGAGTCATTACCACAGAGACCCCTGGATTCTTTGCAGGCCAAGACATGTGTTCAACGGTCTTTCGTGATATGAATAATCTTTATAATCTTGGAATAAATGAAAAAATAGCTGAGGCGCCTTTCTTTTGACGACCATCTTCATTTTCTACTAGATATATTAGGGCCTTGATGTGCATAAACTCTTGTAAATATAATATTTCCTTATAAAACATGCACTCGTTGAGACACATATTTTTTTTTTTTTACTTTCATTCTTAGTTTCTTCATTAATTTCTTTGAGTCATAGAAAGAACTCATAAAACTTGTACTCTCTTGGCAAAACACTTTTCATAAGAGAAACAAACTTATCAAATATTGTTTGGGCAACATTATGACTTGTTTTTAAATTTAATAGCCTTGCAATTTTATATAAATGAGATGCATAGTCACAACCCATATACAATTCTTGATCTCTTATCGAAGGAGATCATGAAATGTTTGCACCTCTGGATTCAGTTGTTTGCCGGCAGAGTCATGCTACTGTGCCAATTAATGAAGAGCCTCAAAATGTGGACCAACATCATATTCCACCTCCTAAAATATAAATTATCTTTATCAATTGCACTTGAACTTGAGCTTCAATACTTATGATATCTAGATATGGGCAGTAATCTCTCATCGTGAGAGGTCTATCTATAATATGCTGTATAAATTTGTGATAATATAAATGTTGTTTGACATCATCTTGTTCCTTACTCCACCGATTGACACATCATTTGCACGAATAAGGAATTTCCAAATTACTAATAATTTATGAACACGAGAATGCAAAATTAAGAAATATCTCAACTCGTTACTCATAATCTATATTGAGAATTCTTTCTCCTAACAACCTTTTATACGTCCGATCACGCTTATATGTATTCATTATCGTATGCACTTAACAAGGAAAACAAGTTAGATTAGATGTCTACAAGACAATAACATGTATCACTCTCTTTATATTTATATGAAATGCATGTAATACTTGAAAATTTTTATTTTACATGATTGGGAAATAAAAAAAATGATAAACTACAAATTAATTATGAAATCATAGTTCTTGAGTCAACTCGAAACTAATCGAGTTTAGAAAAACACTAAGTACAACAATTGATCTTATAGAATTATAGTGGTGAACTATAGTTCGAACTAATCGACTATATAAAAGAACTTGAACACTTGAGCTTATGGAATTAAATTGTAATTAAGAGTTAAGAAAATTCAAATCTCAAGTTTAAGTATGGTGTAATTGTATTAAATCAATAATTAATTTACACACCTATTTTCAATCATCAAAAAATAATTATTAATTTTAATTACTAATTTTAATCATGAATTTAAACATATAAATAAAATTATGCTAATAATACTAACATAATCATTATTTTAAATATTATATATAAACATTATTAAAATAAAATTTCAAACATAATCAAATTAATTGGTTTTAAAAGAAATTCTAAATAGCCTAATTTCAAAATAACAATCATAATCACAAAATAAACATAATTTTAAAACTTCGTCACGATGATAAACAATAAAAATACAACAACATTCAACAACAATAATCAATAATGTCAATCCTAATTAAAATAGTTATAAAAAAAATTTAAAAATAGAATATTTTACCTAAAATGTGTGTGAGCAGTAGCGTTGATGAGAGGCGGCTGTTGATGAGTGGCGGTAGAGAGCTTAGGGTTGGCTGGGCTCTCGCCACCCAACCTTTTTTACTATATTCGACATTTTGCAACCGAAATTGTGACCGCTAATTTAGTTAAAATTTAAATTATAAAAATTTCAACAATTAGCGCATTGCATACATGGTCAGCAAATTCATTTTCAAATTATTAAGTTTTGCAATGAAACTTAACGAGTGATATGTGACCTGAAAGAGCGGTTGCAAAGTGCATTGATCGCATTGTTTTCATCGTTTTTTATAATGTCTAATATATTCGTCTTAATGAATTAACACGGTCCCCATATGATGCTATCAAATACAAAGAAAATTGAATCCTACATAAAAATTATAACCAGTTGATGGCAATTACAAAACAAGATTTCCACTTTGCGAATACCAAATATTATAATGCGACTTGCTGTTGCAGGAATATTATATATATAATATTTTACTTCCCTTGGTAAAAAAAAGAGAGCAGGTAAACACGAGATATTTTAAAAAGTATGTCCAATCAGTGATCATTGTTCAAGAAGGGAAAGGGGAAGGTTGATAGTTTTATCTAACTTTGCCTTGACCGACTTAGCTACTGGCACTTTCCTAGGTAGCTACTCAATGGCCGGAATGATCGATAGTTCTTGTTCAAGCCCGGCAATCGGAGCTGTTGTAGACCAACGCTATTGCTCTCCCTTCTCCATAGACCTCACCGTCGCTGAGAAGTTGATCTCCCCGCCTCCGACGCGATTACACCATCACCGATTCCGCCAGCAACGGTTTGTTCACAGTTGATGGCAAGCTATTTAGCCTTAGGGGTCGCATGGTTGTTCTTGATGCAGCTGGGAACCCAATAATCACTCTTCAACAAAAGGTGATTTAACCCTCTTTTACTGGCTGATTCTATACGCACAGTTTCACAACATATATGTTAACAATTTTGAAGCTTACCCAATTAGGCTTGATCTTTCTTTGGCAGATTATGACAGCACACAAGAGATGGCAAGCATTTAGGGGGGCTGGCATAGAGCCCAAAGATCTTATATTTAGTGCTAAAAAATCAAAATTGACGGCCTTCTTTAATAGTGAATTGAAAATTTTCAAGAACTTATATTGATACAAGCTTTATAAAATAAGCTCAAGACACCTTGAGGTCTAGCTTTATGAATCTTAATGCTAATAGCATATGACACTTCACCAATATCCTTTATATTAAAATATTCAAAGAAAATTTTTTTCACTTCATGTAACAATCTCATATCATTTGTTACAGGTAATATATCATCGATATATATGACAAAAAAATCCCACTAACTTTAATGTATATGCATTGATCTTTAATATTTTCAACAAACTAAACAAAAAGATTATATTATAGAATTTAAAATACCACTAATACGAGGCTTGTTTGAGTCCATTATTGATTTCTTAAACTTACAAACAAGATATTTACCATCAATTGAAGAAAACCCCTTAGGCTGTTTCATATAAACCTCTTTGTCTCAATTTCCATTATGGAATGCTGTTGACACATTTATTTGATGTAATTCAAAATTTAAATGTGCTGATAGTGTCATGATGATACATGAGTTTTTCTTTGAAATAAAAAAGGTCTCTCGATAATTAATTCCTTCTTTGTGTGTGAATCCTTTAACCACAATCTTACCTTGTATCGTTCAATGTTGCTTAATGGATCTTTCTTGGTTTTAACGACTTATTTACAATCAATGGCTTTTACCCCATTACTAAACTTGACAAGAACCCAGACATAGTTTGCAACCATAGAATCCATCTTATCTTTCATGGCTTCTTACTATAATTTTAAATTATTACTATTCATCGCTTGTGAAAATGTATCAAGGTCATTTTCTTATCCATTATTATAATCATTTTCATGTAAGTAAACAAAAAAATCACAAGATATTGCTAGTTTTTTTTTAACTCTATTTGATTTCCTTAATGGTTCACCAACATTCTCTTGTGAAGGTGGTCGATCAACCAGTTGCTCAACAACTTCAAGTTGTTAATTTTTCTTATGACCAATTTGTTCTACTAGAGGAACTCCAGCCTGACGTAGCTATTCATTAGTTACTTGTTCAATATTCATCCGATTAGAATGTATGTCACTAACAACAAGTAGTTTATTTTTGAGTCTAGGAGTACTTTCAGTATGATCATCAACAAAAATTATGTTTCGATATTGATCACTCATACTAATCACATCATTCTCAAGAAATTTTCCATTTTTTTATTCCACAAATCTAGTGACATTTGATTGACAATAAAACATATTACCTTTGGACTTTTCGGCCACTAATAATCCTTAGGTGTAGCTTCCTCTCGTAAGGGTTATAAACACTAACTTCAGCGAGATAGCCCCAAACACATATATTTCAAACTCGATTTCCACCTTTTAATAACTCAAATGGTGTTTTACAAACAACCTTAGTAGGAACCAGACGTAATATATACGCTGTAGTCTTAAGGGCTTCCCTCCACAATGAATGGGAAAGGTTGGAGTTACGAAGCATATTCCTCTCCATGTCCAATAGAATCCTATTTCTTCATTCTGCTACACCATTTTGATTTGGTGAGTCACACATAATATTTTGTGCAACAATACCATGCTCTTGAAGAAATTTCACAATGGACCAAGTGCTTGTCCATAATTAGTATGCCTACCATAAAATTCTCCACGTCGATCAGATCTTATGATTTTAATTTGCTTACCCCATTGTTTCTTTACTTCCACTTTAAACTTTTAAAAGCATCTAATACTTCGTGCTTATTATCAAGCATGTAAAGATACATATATTGTGAATAGTTTTTGATAAATGAAATGAAGTATTTTTGACCATATGAATTCATATCAAGACAATATATATCTGTATGTATGATTTCTAATATTTTAGAACTCCTCCTAACACTATTCTTAGAGATATTAGTCTGCTTTCCCTTAATGCAGTTCACACAAGTATCAAAATTTGTAAAATCAAGAGTTTTAAGAACTCCATCATTTACAAGTCTTTTGATTCTATTGATTGAAATATATCCCAATCTCGGTACCACAGTATGGAGGATTTTTTATTCATAACACAATGCTTTATATTAGCAGTAGCATGCATAGCCATTAGGTTATAAGGGACATCATCTTGTAAGTGGATTTAAAATAAACCTTGATTCATAGTACAATTTCCCACAACAACAGGGGTATGTGGCAAACTAAAAGTATTTTGAGAAAAGTTAAATGAAAAATCCAATGGTACAAGTCTTGAAATGGAAATTAAGTTTCTCAAAAAGCTAGGAATATAAAAGGTCTTTTTTAGATCAAGCACAAAGGCAGAACTTAAAACTAGGCTGTAAACTAGTTTGTATGTCTCAATAGCTTCTACATGTGAATGCATCTGGTTGCCAAAATAGATGCCTTGTTCATTTTCCGCTTGTTTCCTTTGGTTTGAGAAACCTAACATGGTATTTGAAATATGGATTGTAGAAACATAATCAATCTACCAAGTGTTATGATAAACATCAATCATATTAAATTCATAACAAACAAATGAGATGAGATTACCTTTTTTCTTAAGTCATGCCATGCACTTAAGACAATCCTTCCTTATATGCCCATTCTTTTTAAAGAATAAACATTTGGATTCCCTTTTTGTTATTAAAATGGATAGGACTTTGCTTTTCCCTTTATAAGCCGACTTTTCTTTCTTGCTTTTTCCATTAGCCATCATGTGTATACTTTCACCCATGTCATTAATCAATCTCCCATCCTCTTGAATACACATGGTTAGAAGTTCATTTATTGACTATTTTTCCTTCTGTGTATTATAAGTTATTTTGAAAGAACTGAACTCAAGTGAGAGAGACTTGAAGACAAAATGCACAAAAAAAGACTCATAAACCTCAATCTCCAGAGACTTAAGTTGGAAGCACTGTCTCTTTATTTCCATGATGTGCTTATGCACACTACGAATGTCGTTGAGCTTCATTGAGGACAATTTTGCCATCAGAGTATGATAACTCTATAAAAGAGTTATTATTCTTTGCATTTTATGTTGATTTTTGTCATGTTTCGAGTCGTTTATATTTCAATTTTATTAGTTTAAGAGCCTATTATTTATTATTAATAATACGAGAAATCATTGTGATTTTGGTATAAAAGTGCTAATTATTGTTGTTCTAACAGGGTATAAGAGTTTAGAAATGATCCGAAACGAATTCGGGGTGAAATTGAGCAAAAACTCTTCGGGTACTGTACCGGCGCTCGAGCGCTAGCATTTCGGTTAAGCAATCCTTATAGCCGAGAGCTGAGCGCCTGAGTGCTGGCAACAGAAAAATTGATTTTTATGACATTTCTGAAGATCATGGTGGACCCCATTATTATATTTGAGTTGATTTTATATAAACATTGATGAGGGTTTTAAAGAAAAAAAAAGGGAGAATAACGTGAGACGGCAAAGCGACAGCTCGAAAGGCTAGGATGAACGACGAATAAGTTGGATTAGAAGAAGAATTAGCTTTCTTGAAAAGAGTTTTTCTTACTCAGATTTATTTTTCTTTGTGATTAAATTATGTCTTTTATATCATATATGAATTTCTTGAGTTTATTTGAATATTTTATAGAGTAAATTCTTTTCTAAGATTTTTGATGAAACTTAGTGCATAGATTAATAAAGGTTATTAATTTTTATTTATGTTATTTTATTTTGGATCATTTATTATATTCTATTCGTTAATGCTATCATTAGATTGACCACATATTGATTAATTTAGAGATTTGATCTTGTATAGAGATAGAAAGATTTGATTTATGATTGAATAAAATATCTTTTGTTCATCTATTTTAGTTGATTTGTATATAAAATAGAGATATATTGGTATGTCTTGGGTAACGGTATAACTTAATGCATCATTTTGCATACGCAATTTCATAGAGATATAGAAGTTTGGTGCGAGTGATAAGTTTATGGTGAATCTAAAAATTGTCATAAATAATTAGATCCAGTGGTTAATCATATAAAGCATTAAGTGAAATTGAAAATCCTAGGTTTGTCCTAGGTTAAGTCATATTTTATAATAAAATGAACTTGTTTCCATTTAAGTATAATTAATTAAATTAGTTTTGGTACTTGAGAATTTCTATTACTAATTCCTCGTCGGACGATACTTTCTTATCACTGTTATTATTTTATTCGGCACGTGCACTTGTGTTATAAATTTCACATCACGATACTAGCAAATGATTTGTTTAAAGTTTCAAACCGTTGATCAATAGCCTTAATATAATCATTGATAGACTCACATTAAGGAATTAACCCATGAATACTAGTTTTAATGCGATACTTAATAAATATCAAGCTCGAGCGATTGGATCGTTGCCAACGATCGTACAATAAATTCTTGCTTTAAGTGGTAGATTTAGTGAGAATAGGAGGCTCATCCTTATGAAGAGCATAATCAAAGTCTATGTACCCCAAATGAAGGACTTTCTCCTTCCATTTCGTATAATTATGTTCATCACTTAAATATAAAACCTTAGATTTATCATAAAAAAATTATCAGAGATGAAACAGCTGCAAGAAACATAAAGCCATTCTTACCATCACAAAATTTGAGGCACTTTATATGCCATCACTAGAGTTGAATGCTTACTAATGCAAGCATGCTAAAATGAATAAATATCCCATTAAAATTTGTCAGTGGATAAAAACTTTAACATAAAATAGATTCATGTCCCACTTTAATGATGAAATTAGAAAAATATTAAATATCTCTCAATGCCTGTAGGCTACTTAAGAAATATAAATATTTTCTAATTCACCCTAATTAAATAAAATAATTAAAATTTTATGTATTAAAATTCATGTGATATATCTATATATTCACTTTATGTATATTTTATCTTAATTAAAGATTTTGTGGCTACTCTTCAATTTAACTTAAAATGCACTGATCATTTAACATTAATACAAATATATATTTGAGCAATTACATTATGTTTCAGGTCAGTTGCATGACACACATAAAGTTACAAATAACTTAAAATTTGTATACGAATAGTTAATCGCATGTACAATAATAAATGACATTTCATAATTGTGTTCAAACAATCATTGGACATTATATTGACAACTTGGCATCACTTGAACACTCTAAACAATTCGTGTACATTCTAACTTTATTGTCCAAACATAATTAAGTGTGTGTATAGGTAGCTATACGACCAAAATAATTTTGTCAATATTCATATCCATGAGGACACTATGTATTGTCCAAAAAAAATGATCGAATATTTCACGGCCAAAAGACATGTAGATGGATGATTTAGTGATCTTATGTATAAACCATTTAACAAATGGAATGAATAAGCCCAAGAACTTAAATAAAATGCTCATGATTAAAATGGCCTTTAGGATCACGTATAGAACAACACAAAGTCCAACAATTTCAAAATAGGTAATGAACCCTTAATGAATATAAGAAAATTCAACACATGGGCCGTAATATAGTTAAATAGACCAACATAGTAACAAAGAGTAAGAAAATTAAACCCATTTGGTATAATAATTAAAAAATTAACAAACCCATGAAAATGCATAACAATTTTTTTCTTCTAATAAAAAATTGCATAAAATTGAGAAAAATTTAATCAAAAGATATTGTGGGAATAAATTGACCATATAAGCATGTAGTAACCTTTTAAGGTTTCCATTCATTAAGAAGTTATTATTCACTCACAATCTCTATAATATGATACAAACGACACAATCAAAATGGATATGAGTCGTAGTAAAACTACTTAAGTCAATCATGAAAACAACATGTATCAAAATTAAGTAAAAAAAATAATCTTTTAACAACGATTGTGAATGACCAATGAATTAATAAAATTGAAAAAACTTCACCAGTAGAAAATTTTTATAGGAGAGAAAAATACCACTGATGATGGTTCGATACCAATGTATATCCTTAATAAATATTTAAAATAAACAAATCATCATTGATTTATATTAATCAAATCATACCTCTTACCATGATGATTTTACAAATATTTTTTAGATCTTTTGATCTGCTGCATTTCTTAAGTAAGGCCAAACAAATAGAAAAAATTGCTTACATTAGGGACCCTAAAGATAACCACCATATTTATAACTTTTCCTATCAAGAAGTCATAAGAATAACTCTTATGTCAGATAGCCATCAATTAGTTTGGAATATGAAAGAAAGTCCCAAGAATATGAAAAGAAGTCTCAAACAACGAAACTTAATTATACCACTAATTAATATATTTAAATAATCATATATAATTTATAAATAACGAGGACCACGTCAAATTAGAATAAAACTGTCTTGACCGACTAACTACTGGCAATTACCTGGGTAGCTAGCGAATGGCCGGAATGATCAATAGTTCTTGTTCAAGCCCGGCAATCGGAGCTGTTGTGGACCAACACTTTTGCTCGCCCTTCTCCATAGGGCTCACCGCCGCCAAGAAGTTCATCTCCATCTCCGACAGCGGCTACACCATCACCGATTCCACCAGTAACGTTTTGTTCACATTTGATGGCAAGTTATTTAGCCTTAGTGGTCGCAGGGTTGTTCTTGACGTAGCTGGGAACCCAATAATCACTCTTCAACAAAAGGTGAATTAACCATTTTTCACCGATTGATTCAATACAATAGTTGCACAACAATAAACCTTATGTCAACCTATACTTGATCAAATTCATTTGAAAATAAAATAAAAATTAATGCTCGGTTGGACTCAACTTGTTTACATCATTCTCAACCTATCAATTCCCACGCATTAGTTTTCATTGTTTTTAATAACATTTATTGCTTTCTTCTTAATGAATTAGCGCCGTCCACATGATGCCATCAAACCCATAAAAAAAAATTGAATCCTCCATTAAAATTATAACCAGTCGTGCCGTCACAAACATGAAGTATGTTTTGTTTCCTCTTGGCCAGTGCAAAAGATCGTCACTTCCAACTTGACGGCTAAGTGGCCTTACTAAACAAGATTTCCAATTTGCGAATACCAAATATTATACTGCGGCGGCTGGCTGTTGGAGGAATATTGTATATATAATAAACATTTCATCAGCCTTGGAAAAAAAAAAGGAAGGGGAAGGCTAAATATCTCAATTCGTAAACACGAGAGATTATAAAAGTACGTCCAAACTGTGACATTGTTCAAGAAGGGGAAGGAGAAGGGTTGATAGTTTTCTATAAATTTGCCTTGACCGACTTAACCACTGGCACTTTCCTGGGTAGCTAGTCAATGGCCGGAATGATCAATAAATCTTGCTCAAGCCCGGCAATCGGAGCTGTTGTAGGCCAACGCTATTGCTCTCCCTTCTCCATAGACGTCACCGTCGCCGAGGAGTTCATCTCCGCTTCCGACGGCGATTACACCATCACCGATTCCACCGGCAACGTTTTGTTCACAGTTGATGGCAAGCTATTTAGCCTTAGGGGTCGCAGGGTTGTTCTTGATGCAGCTGGGAACCCAATAATCACTCTTCAACAAAAGGTGATTTAACCCTCCTTTACTGGTTGATTCAATACACATAGTTGCACAACATATATGCTAACATTTTTTAAGCTTACCCAATTAAGCTTGATCTTTCTTTGGCAGATTATGACAGCACACAAGAGATGGCAAGCATTTAGGGGGGCCGGCACAGAGCCCAAAGATCTTATATTTAGTGCTAAAAAATCAAACTTGACGGCCTTCTTCGATAGTGAATTGGACGTGTTCTTGGCTAGCAACGTAAACGAAGAAACCTGCGACTGCAAAATCAAAGGGAGTTTTTTAGATAAGGGCTGTGCAATTTACCAGGGCGAATTTGAAAATCTTTTGGCCCAGGTATATATAATTTCTTACTTTTACTTTTCAATCTGTTGGTTTGATTGATAGGGAAAAAAATGCTTTAGAATATATATCTGGACTTCCCATGTAGATATCAACGGAATGGATTCCATGCTAATGAAGTCCATATAGGATTAATACAAATAGTTGATATAAGTAGTAAACCCAGAACCGTAGTAGTCTGATCCTCTTATAAGTTTTTTTTCATTGTTTTGATTATGTTGAAAGTATCGTCACTCATCAATTTTTTCAATCTGCTTGTATAATATTGCAGATGAACAGGAGGGGAAAAGTCGGGAATGTTGTCTTTGGCAAAGATGTATTTCATGCCACTATATATCCCAGAGTTGATTATGCCTTCATCACTGCACTAGTTGTGATACTTATTGAGATAAGAAAGATTAGCATTTTGCCATGAGGCCTACTGTTTCTATTATGTAATCGTCCAGAATTTGTGTGTAAACACTAGTACTGTAATGACAAAGCGGATGGTTTAAGAAGTTTTCTTAATTAAGCGACCTCTAAAGATCTTAACTCTAATTTGCTATTAATATTCCTACACTCGAAGTTTGACCACAACCGATACCATAAATGTCTTACTTACGTGGTACAGGTTTTTTAGGTGGTGAGAGATATATTTGATTCAATTAGGCCCAACTAAGTTAAAATATATTCTAAAATTATAAATAGAATATTTTATTAAATATTAAAAACGTCATAAATATTTTATTTATGGCAATTAACATAGCAGAATTTTAAACAAAAAAATAGATTTTATGGAGATTTCATTACTAAAATTGAATACATATTAAAATAATAAAAAAAACTTGAACCATTCTGAATTTAAAAGAAGCACGCGATATATTGAGTAGAATTGAGTGGTATGATACGGTATTCAAAACGATGAACAATCATAAATCTTCCTTTTTTTATTAGTCAAGACTATTAGAGATAGACTCTAATTTTTTGGTAGACCTTCAATGAATTATAAGAGATACTACAATGATAATAATATTCTAAAGAAAAACTCTGGTTTTAAAAATAAATTCTAGTTGAGTAAGAAATATAATATAGTAAATTGATTTGTCAAAATTTATATTTATGTTCGTAAATAAATCAAGCAACTAAGAAAATAGAATCCACGATCATGAGTCACCAAGCCAAATGACCAAATGTTTTAATTTGGTTATGAAAATCCCAGTTGCATATATAATGTTATAGGCAAACACTTCAACGTCTAAACACTTAAATTCTTTTCCGTCCAAATATTGTACAGTTGTAGCTAGAATAGTTATTCTAGTTTAACTTGCTTAATTCTTTCTTTTAGTAATTAGAAAAATATTTAAACTAAAGTTAAAATATAGTTTAAAATTCAAGATTTGGACTGATTCAACATGTTATGAAGTAGAATCCACTCTGAGTCGATTCTAGGTTGACATGGAGTTAATTATATTATTTTTAAATGAAGTAAAAAAATTATATGAAATTAGTATATATTGCCCTTTTGACACTTTAAATTGATAAATATATGGTTTATATTATTTTAAAATATTAATTTAACTAAATTTAAAGAAAAATAATCTTTTACCAACTTTTACTACCTCACTCGGGGAGTTTATCATAAAATTTGTCAATTTAACTTGGAAAGCTATTGACTGGAATCTATATGTGGAGTTTTTATAAGAAAAACAGTTTTAAAAATATGATTTAAAGAGTGGATACAGATTAACTCGAATTTAAATAAATTTAAGATCATGTCTAATTATTTACCTGTGTTTCACTCCTAACCAAGTGATTTTTCTTGATTTAAAATGATCACCCATAGAATAAAAAACCCACTCAAATGTTTATATTTTAATGAATGAATTTGTCAATTTAAACTAGATTTGGCTTTTTGAAGATACAAAATAAATTTAAGTTGTTTCTTTCCGAGCACTTTTGAAAATATTTAACAGTGAGAAACAAATTAAATGATTTTTCAGTGAAATTGAGCTTTTTCGACGTCGAAATTGAGGTGATAAAAGGTCCTTTTTCCACGTATGATGTTACGCTCTAAAAAACATGAGGGTTATAATCATCAATTTGTAGCGAGAAGGATAGCTTTATCCTTTCATCACCTTCGATAATTATTTGAACAAGGCTTGTTTGGCTTTGGCTAATTTATTAATTATTAATTAAACATCTCCAGCTTGACAAGTTGTATTATAAAAAATACCTTGACAACTTGTTACTCTTTTTTTAGTATTATTATATAACACATTGGTAAAAACGCCACATGCGGGCATTGATAAAATTTATTTATGAATTGTTAGCACTTATCGCCTTTGCTTAAGTTGGCATCTGGTGTCTTTCAAAAATTTCTGAATATTTTTAAAGACAGCCGTCCATTGAACGGCGTCACAAGTACATCAATGGATTGTGCTGTGATATGAGTGAGTGCATTGTTATATCTTACCCTTGTATATTTTTATTTTTACTAATTATAATCACACAGATTCCAATACCATCCATGTAAATGATACATTTTTTTATATTGGGTAAGAAAAAAGAAAAAAAATTACTTTGTTTGTCGTGAAGAGGTACGAGTATTTTTCTACCGTTTTTTTTTTGTTATTACTTCACGTATATGTGTGTAGCCTGTTTATATTGACAAAATTTTTTGGGCAGCTTACTGAATGACTTAACTTGTTCATATAAGTAATAGTCTATATTTTATAAAAAAACATATACTTAGAGAAATTTATTATAAAAGGCAATTAAAAGAGTATTCACGATAAATTGGTAGCTTAATACAATTCTAGATACGAGGGTATTGTAGCCCGATTGATTGGGCCGATATTTTGGTCGGTTTCACTTCATTGGCCGGCAGTACCGAATGTGAGAAATTTTTATATATAAATTTACGATATAAATATGATGACATGAGATATGCCAAGATGACAAGTGGTATTATTGATGTACAAATCGAAGAATATATGGTGTGAACATTTTCGGAAGATGAGGTGCCTAAATCTATAGATTACGTGTAACAATATAAATCACAACTAAATAGATTTCAATATAGCTGAAATTAGTAGTTTTCACACATTAGGGTTTTAGGATAATTAGGATGAAAATTTGCTTTGAAGTAACCTGGACTTGTGTATAAGTTTGATTTGTGACAAATTTGATGTCTAAAGGTGACCCATTATCCTTATGAGCATGCAACAACACCTTGAAAACCACTCACCAAGAACCGACATGGAAGTGCTAACTTAAATCATAGTCGAGTCAGATATTTAGTTTAGTTTGTGGTATGAATGAGAATGAGAAAAAGAAAACACACACACACACACATACAACACTCACACACAAGTCAAACTGATAGCCAAAGAAAAAGTATACCTCTAAGTGCGTTACAAAACATATGAAATACCCAGCAGACATCATATACACTATGCTTTAAGGGATCTCATCTTTATGAGTAAATAGCTAAAAAATGGTTGATAAGATGACCGCCCAACTTAAATTAATCCTAATAAAATATCACGTAATACATCATACCGTAGAAAATAAAGCCAATATTATATTACAACAATTAGGAAAACTTAGAAAATATCGCAAAACTTTAGTTGCGATGCCTTTCTTCCGAAGACTATCTTCCTTTGCTGCTAGATATCTTGGGGCTTTAGAGTGTAGACATTTTTATAGTGTAATGTCTCCTTGTAAAACAACATGTACTCGTTAGGACATACATATATCTTTTCTACTATCATTCCTAGCTTCTTCATTAATTTCTTTGAATCGTAACCTCGACAACTTGTTCTCTCTTGGCAAAACACTTTTTATAAAAGAAATAAATTCATCAAATGTTATTTGGACAATAATATGACTTATTTTTATATTAAATAACCTTGCAGTTTTATATTGAGGAGATGTATAAACACAACCCGAATACAATTCTTGGTCTTGTCGAAGGAGATCATGAAATGTTTGTGCCTCCGGATGAGGTTGTTCATTGGTAGAGTCACGTTGGTGTGTCAATTAATGAGGAGCCTCAATGTAGCACTCTAAATCTGGTTTGCTATTTAACCGAATTGAAAGTATTATGGGAGGCCAAACCGATTTTCAAATTTGATTAAATTGTTCGATCTGAACTTAAGTGGAAAGGATCTACTCTAAGTGTCATAAGATGAGAAGTATATTAATATGAATGTATGATATGCACAACTTAGCAGGACACTATGTGATGATATAACAACAAAACAATTCATATTCCAATTGATTAAATATAATAATAATTTTCTAAACAAACAGACAAAATTTCCCCTAAAAATGCAATAAGGGAGCCACTATGTCCATTATTATATCACAAAATATACGAAAATAGCATGAAATATCATAACAACATAATATTCTATCAACAACATAGTTCATGACTGGGTTTTGACCAACATCAAAATATCATTAACAATACTGAAAGTTTACTAATTTCATTATAACAATGTCATTATCACCAACATCAAAATATCATTAACAAAAATAAGATAATCATGTATTAAACATCATCAAAATATTTCAATTAAGTCTTATACATTAACTGGCATCACAATAAAACGTCTTTTTATTGCCAGATATTTGTGTGGGCAAGAATGTCATTGCTCATTCATTAAGTCTAGCATATCCTGTTGTGTTTGATGCTCATCTATATATATAATAGAATATAATCAACATCGGTTGTCACTAGTCTAGAAAATAACTAATATCAAACTATCAATGAGAGCTAACTCTCATGAAAAGAAAACAGGCACATACTTCATCAGAACTCTCATAAGAGTAACTACTGAGAAACCATTGATCTATAGTTTGGATAGCATCCCGAATCGATGGGTCAAATGCCTCTCTAGACATTTTCTAACAGTCCCTCTCTCGAAAATACTAGTATCCTAAACCCTCTCCTATCCTTCATATATCTCATGGCCTTGAGCACGAAGACTGAGAAGTCTCGGGCAGTTACCTTAAGTACCCTTTAAATCACATGTGTAGACAGACACTTACTAAATAGTACCCATAAACCCCTATGTTTCTCTGGTTGTGAGGAACTCAAAATGCAAAGTTGTCAGGATCCCTTAGAATGTAACAACCTACTCACTAATCCAGAGCCTGCTGTGAGTGCACTCGCTCATGGTGTGTGCGAATTGGTTTCACAATCGCTCGTCTTATTGAAAACTCGATAAAATTGTATATAGGCATGAGAAGAAATTTATTTAATAGGCCCGAAGGCAACTTGCGGTGGATCTTGTTTTTGAAATATGCCTCGATGGATCTCATCCTTGAGGGTTATTAATTTGGAAAACTATTCACGTCCTGCACCTTACAATCCAAGACAACAATAGAAGAGATCGACAGACAAGAGTATGAGTCCTAATTAAACTTGTTAGAAGCTCTAAGCGTGGTTTCATGCCTATCTAGCTAGCTCCTACACCAAACCTATACAAACAGAACTAAATACTATCGCCCATGTATACCCATACGGTGCATGAATGATATGATGGATAATTTAAACAACATTGGGACAATCATGTATATATTGATCAATCCAAACAATCCCTAATCCTATCGACAAAATAATCATGTACAACTATATAATACCAACATTGTTTATGATAACACAATCCAATCATAAATTCTAATAGTATTCTATCAACCTACTTGGTAACAATGATCACAATCTCAAATCAATCATCACATCATTCTTACACAACTCGGTTAAGTAGTTAATAATTAAATGACATTATGACAATATCATAACCTGATATGGAGAAATCTAGGGTTTCTAATCACACTTCAATTATCAGTCAATGCAATCATAATGATTATGACTCTGATAATTAAACTAATAGTCAATCATGACAATTTAATCATTAGAACTATTTGTATAATTCACAAGTTTAATTACCTAACATTAATTAACAACAGATATCAACTAGTATGTATTTGAATTAACTAATCAAGTATTTTCCTATAATTACAACAACACAAGCATTCACATGGCATACACAATTTGCATCAATTGATCCACATCATTCAATCAATAATATAATCGTAATGATCAATCATATGAAATGAAATTAAATTGTATACCTAAGTTGGCAGTCATGTGGTGACAGACATGGTTGCCAGTGGTTTCCATGAGGAGGTAGATGGCGGTTGTGATTGCTGTCCCTCGAGCGAAGTTGGCAAGGTGGAGTACTGGTCGCTGGCGATAGTGGTGGTTGGGGTCGGCTAGGGCAGGATCAGATAAGTGGGGTTCGATTAGGGAGAGGCAAGGAGGGCTAGGGCAGGTTGAGGTCGGCTAGGGGGGGGGGGGGGGGGGGGGG
>JAVDBV010001207.1:0-17419 GCA_032619315.1 Piper longum
TAATAATTATTAACCTTATAAGTATTTCCAAGATATAAAAAAAACACACATAAAATAAGGATAAAAGTTATACAGACGGCGGCAAAGGGCGGTGGTCCAACGAAGGTAGGCGGAGGCAAGCGGCGGCATAGGCAGGGCAGTGGAGGCAGGCGGCGACGGGGACATGGCACACAGTTGCAGGGGTGGCTGCGACGGGAGGTTGGGTGGAGGCAGGGGGAGGGCAGCAAAGGGCGGGGGAGGTAGGGGAGGGCGACAGAGGGCCAGGGCAGTCCGACGGAGGTGGGGGAGGGTGGGGGGAGGGCGGCAGAGGACAGGGGAGGGTGGCGACAAGAGGCAACGGTGGAGGAAGGTGGCGAAGACACGGCACTTGCAGCGGGTGGTGGTCAGCAGAAGCAGGGGGAGGGTGACGGAGGTCGGGGGATGGCGGCGAGGGGCAAGAGATGGCGGGGGAGGGAGGCGGAGCTGGGGACAACGGCGACAGCGTCAGGGTGTTTGGGAGGGTAAGTATGGTTAGGGTTAGGAGGGTTTAATTTCGGACCACCCACGAACATTGTTTGAGCCCAACGGATAGGTCGGCATTAACTTAGTCAGACAATTTTTGCACGACAAAATTTTGGACAAACGCGAACAATGACTTGTCCGACGTCCGTCCTACTGATGCCCACGCCTATACACCATGATACTATGCCTTGGATGATATACATCTCCAGGTCATGCACTAATGAACACATTAAACTATGCATGTTTATGCGCTAATGAACATATTTAACTAT
Organism: Piper longum; assembly: GCA_032619315.1. Classification (NCBI taxonomy): domain Eukaryota; kingdom Viridiplantae; phylum Streptophyta; class Magnoliopsida; order Piperales; family Piperaceae; genus Piper; species Piper longum. Next base: position 774 of record JAVDBV010001207.1, read on the forward strand.
GCATGTGGCTAAGAGCCCTCACAGCCAGGTACAAAGATAAAATTATCAGCGGTGCACTTTACCATCGAGCTTTTGAAATTTAACTTTTATGCGATATTTTTATTATAAGTATTGACTTTACATCATTTATAAACATTTAAAACAACTTGAAACATAAAAATATTAATTAATATTTTTCAACACAAATACAATATTGTAAAATAATTAATTTCTAGAAAATATTAAAACTATAAGTTTGGTTTTAATCGAGTTTTCCAAATTTTCTAATAATCTTATTTTACGCGATTAATTTATCACGCTTTAACTTTAAGTTTGAAAGTATTATATGCAATGTCTTTCTAACATGTCTATATATTTTTTTTATAATTTTGAAACCACGATAATTAAATAACTCTATAATGCAATTCAAACTTTAAGATATAGAATAAAAAAAAAGTATAAAAGAAATAATTTCAAATTTATATTTTAAAAATAAATATAAAAATACTTTGAATAATTAATTATAAAAGAAAGTATAAACCTGTTAATGAATTTTAAATATACACCATGATCAAATTCACTTGGATAAGATCTTGCAAGCTTGTTTAAACTTGAAAAATAAATTAATACAATATCAATTTTTATATAAATATGATTATTTAAACTCGAATAAAAAATCTTTTTTATTTAATTTGTTCTTTTGTTCTTTAAATTTTTTAAATGAGTAAAACGATAAAAAATATAGTAATATTAACCAACTATTGTTCAACACGATTACGATATTGTAACACAATGATTTTTTAGAAAATATTATAAATATCAGTTTGGTTTTAATATAATATTCCAAATGTAATGCTTCTAAAAATCTTCGATATTTAAAATGTCTTTTTGGCATTGTTATTGTACGTTTCATCTTTTTTTTTCATATATTCGATATATTTATCATATTTTATCTTTAAGCTATATTATAAGTATTGTCTTTATATCATGTATATGTATATTGTAAACAACTATATACATACACACACATATAATATATATATATATATATATATATATATATATTAAATGATTAAATTTACAAGTTTTTTATATTTAACTGTACTTTTTTTTTAAAACAATTTACATAGCAACATTAAGAGACGCTACAACTAACAAAATGTTATATTAGTTAAAATGCTACATATGTAGTATACTTATTCCGTTAGTACTACATAATGGACTACCGTTACACATACTCTTCATTTTGATCATTTTAGTATTCTGATTATTTAAATCCTCAAAATAATTTTATTAGCCCATTAATAATTACCAATTTTAATATTAATATTGTTATGAGTTAAAAGTTACACTAATTCTAGTTATTTATTATCCTTAAACTATTATTATTATTATTACAAATTACTTTAATTCTATCAGTTGGATTACTTAATAATGAAATTCATTTAATATAATTGTTAAAATTTTTTACTTAATACATTTGACATTCTTTAAGATTTAAAATGTCTCTCTCTGACTGTACTTCTTCCTTTGTTCGAAATCTGACTTTTAAGCGATAAATTTATCACGTATCACTTTCAAGCTCACAAGTATTATATGAAATGTCTTTCTAGCATATTTAAGTATACTATTAAGGATTAGATTTAAAAGTGCTTAAATTTACTTACACCTTTTTTTAACAATTTACGAAGCGACACTAGGCAAACACTATAAATAAAAAAATTTATGTTACTTAAAACACTATATATGTACTACACTTATAGCGTCAAATTCTATTGCGCTACAAAAATGACTTCACAGATGATACATTTCGATCCTTGTATTGTTTTAGTTAACTATATCCTTACAATAATTTTATTACCCCATTAATACTTACCTAATTTAAAATTTATTTTTATTATTATTATTATTATTATGGATGGAAAGATTTAGAGTATAGTTCTATTTGAATTATAAATCTCTAAAAATTTAATTATTAAAATATTTATTTCTTAAAATAAACATTATTTTTAATTTTTATATGTAATTATATTTAAAAAATTAAAATAAATGAGTGTGAACCATTTTTTCTTAATATGAACTTTGTGAATTTCAATCAAGATTGTTAATTTTTCAACTTATAGTTCACATTGGGTACTTATTTATATAACTATCCATAATTCCCCACCGTAACTCCTCAATCTATGATGTAATTCAACCGATTTTTTATAGAATCAGCAGCAAGAACCGTGAAAATGGACAAAGAATTTAGAGACACATGAGGTTTATGTAACTTTATGCTAAAGTTTTTTTTTGTTTTTCCTTTCTGGTACACACTTGACAAGAAATTGCCTGTCCAGTTGGAGTTGTAAATGATTTTATGTAGTCTTCACACCTCTTGTTGCCTAAGTCTATTAGCTAGTATCACGGGTTGCAACAAAGTATACTGGATCGGAGTTTTTAGACAAATCAATCATGGAAACTATTGACGCCCTTAGAATCTAAAGCAACGCATGAGCGCATACACTAAGTGTTGAGAAAAATCCCTAAAAGTTGGAGGTCAACAACAATGCAAGTTATGGGAAAATAAGACTGAGAAATAAGATAAAACAAAACTACAAAAGAGCAGAGATTTAACGTGGAAAACCCTCCTTCAATCAAGAGTCAAAAACCACGGGACAACAACGAACACTTCATTACCTTAACCAAAGATTACATTCATCAAGCATATAGAGATGTACAAGAAAATTACTCACACACCCTATACTATTGAGATTACAAGATTTCACTCTCTCTTAATACTCCGTATAAGATTAAACTCGTGAATATTTTTCCCTCTTCTTTTATCTCTGTATCTCTCTTTGTTTTGCTTGCCTTTTCTTCTGCTTGTCTTGTTTTTTAGAATGAGACAAATGAATCTCAATTTATAGAGAAGCTTTGAGACCATTCATCCTCCATAGAATAACTAACAGCCACCTCTGTTAATATTCGGAGATTTCTTTAATATTCCAAGTATGACAATGGGCAACACATATTAACACTAAGGCCTCTCCATTTGCATGAACTTCCACCTCTTTGGTGCTAACTTAGACATATCTGATGAGTTTCCTGAGTCTTCACCCTCATGAGATCTCATTGGATGAAAAGTTAATGGCTATAATGTAGGTGTCCAACATTCACATCTAAGAATTGTTCACACTATATCATTATTGTGTGTGTGTATAAAATAAGGAAAATTTTAAAAATTATATTATCATATGAACTTTCTAGGTTGAATTTGCCTCTTAAAGAATTGATATTCCAATAAAAAGTTATTCATATTTAAAGTATCATTTCATTTTTAAAGTATCATTTCACTTGTAGGAAGATACAAGTGAAGAGTTTAGCAAGTAGTCCTCTTTGAAAATTTAATCACAATAAATTTCTTATGAAAACAAAAAAAGAAGGGAAATTTTAATTTTGTTGAAAATTGCATCATAACTGACTCTTTAAAGAGCCAAAAATAGGCCGTCATTCACCATTTTGGCACCGTCTTCAATTAGTTAATGTCAAATCTTTTGTCACCAAAAAATTCATCAATAAGGCTTATTTACCACTAGTTTATAAATAATATTTAAAAAATTCATAAATTAGATATTCTTTTATAGCCAAACAAGCCTCTAGAATCTATATATACTTGTTTGCGCAAAATCGTGGCACGCGTCTGGCCTTTTGCACAAATTCGGAAAATAAAAATGGAGGATGCTGCCTCTTTCATTGAGGGCTTATGCAATGAAAATGCTAACGTTGCGGGTCACACTAAAGCCCATTTGTCACTAAAAAAATATCACAATTAAGTTAACTACTAAGTACAATATATATACAAAAAAATAGTACAAGTTCAACATTTAATCAATAATTGCTTGGAGATAAAAAAAGTTTATGAAAATACTTTGAATTACAAAAAAAAAAATATTTTCTTCACTCCATTGCAATATGAGGTTTTGGACTTCAAATCTGCCAGTTGACAATAAATGTAATTTAACAAGTGTAGTCACTTGAAGAAGTATTTGTCATTTGTAATACACATAGTGTGTACCAATTGAATCTAAATACTCTATTTAGTAAATATAAACTTGACCAATAAGTACAAAAAAGTTAATTAATCAACTCGGGCTAGTTGAGCCAAAGTTAAACCAACTAAACTAGCTAAGCCAATTGAGCACATGGACTCAACCAAACTAGCAAGTGGGTTGAATCGAGCTGCACGAGTCAACGAACTCAACCAGACTAGGCTAGCAAAGAGACTAAATCGAGTTGGGCAAGTGCATGAACTCAACTAGATTAGGCTTGCAAGGGGGTGAACCAAGCCGGACGAACACATGGACTCAACCATACTTGGCTAACCTCTTGGTTTAACTGGCCTAAAAAATACACTCAGGATTCGGTGGACACACTTTATTTGAATTTCTCCCAAAGTCTACCAATTTTTTATCTGACCACTTGGAAAGCCTCCAGTCTATGAGTGAAAAATACGAATGAGAGACTTTATTTATAGAGGATAGGGGTTGTGGCTAATTAATAAGAATGCCTAAGAATATTTTTTTATCTTTGGCATCTCTATGTACAAATCTGACTTTTGTGAAGATTTTTTGTTATCTTTGAGATTTTATTTTGATTTTATCTAAAATTTATCAAAAAATCACAAATAAATCAAGTTGGTTGTATTCAATGAAAAATATGTAAATAATTAGAAGTTAATTGTGTCAAATGACAAATCTATAGAGAATTTGACTTATCCTATATTGCTCAAATGTCCAACCATATTTCCAACTTTGCCCAATGACGATTTCATTCTTCCATGTTTGACCAATATGTTTTATCTCACCAAATCTTTACAATATTTAAACTAATTATCATGGGTCATTACATCATAAATCACCAATTGAAGATTTATTCTATTTAACCTTTGATGTCGGGTTATTTAATTGTGTTTTTTACACATGTTTAATAAAACTTCAAGTTTGAGACCCCTTGATGGTTTTTGAAAGATAAGATTCAGAAATTAAGTATTAAATTCTCTCTCAAACCTATATATAAATACGAGGGTTTATGGCTTTTACGACTAAGAGTGTGTAAGGGGTGTATGGATCAGACTCGTACTCCTTCAAACCTTGAGGTAGTGGGGAGTATGAGGTATTGTGTAATGTAAGACATTTCCAGAATGTGACACTAACTTAACCATTCCTTTTGCCGCTTGAATACCGTTGTGGGTTTAATATAAAAGACGTGATGGCGAAGTGTTGTATGTATAAATATGAATATTAGTCGTGCATACATATCACTTGTTTAAATATGTTTGTTTATTACTCAATGTGAGGCAATTCTGAAGTTCCCTAAGTTTTTATGAGTAATGAAATATGCATTTGCTAGTTTGCTATTTTACGAATAGTTATTAAGACCGGTAATCAAATTTATTTGATTACTTATGTGGTTTTCTATTATACGCAAGTAAGGTTCCCTGGCATTGGCTGGCCTAGGTGCATGGATCAGACTGCTCAGTGGTGGTAGTAGTAGGGACCATGTGTTATGTTGTCTATTTTAGAGTGTGTATTTTGTGGATGGTTATATGATGGGTATATGTCCTAACTATGTGAACCTTGTATGATTTAGATGTATGTCATAATGATTGTGCTAGTATGTTTTATCTTTATATTATTATATTTTATTGTAGAGTTATAATACTTTAGGGCAAGGCTAACCATTGTGTGTAAGGTATATAAGACTCGAAATCCTGGAACATGATGAAGAGCTAAGTTGGGTACACAAAATGTATTTGGCTATAGCTGTCTATGTGTTATAGTAACATTGGTAAAGGAGCTTATAGTTCACACCGCTTAAAGACCCACGTGATGTCTTGAGCTTCCTCACACCTGGAGAGGTGTGGAGTAGACAAATGTCTAGATTTATGGTATCAAAAAGCACTTAAGACGATTGCTTGAAAGAACTCGACCATGGTGCTCTTGGCTATACATTATATAGACGTTTTGAAGGGGCTTAGGGTATTTGTTATTTCTCGAGAGTGGGAGTAGTTATTGCCAAGAGAGGCATTTGCCAATAGTGACAAAACCAATTTCATTATGGATGCTATTGAATCTCTGGCATGATAGTTCCTCACTAAATGCCCTTTATATATTCCCATAGAGAGTATATATAGTTTTTCTTTCCTTGTGGAAATAATTTTCCATTTGACAGTTTATATTAATTATTTTTCGGACTAGTGACATATACTGCCGATATTTTTCTTATTATATAAGTAAGTCTTGAGTTCTTGTGCATTGGGTTGGCTTTGTTAGAAGGATAAATAAATTCTACACATGCTCAATGTAACATGGTTTTCTTTCTTTATTTTATTTGTTCTTAGATGCATATTATGTATATTTAATCGAGTGTTGATTGCGAATTTATTCCTATATTCCATTCTCGAAACGAAAAAATGGTTATTTTAATTTGTTTTCTCATTCGAATTTTACAGATTAAATAACAATTTTGATTTGGTTTTTAGGTGAACAGGAATTGGCATGTTATGGTAGATTTTAAACGAGAGATAGAGAGCTAGAGAACTGAAATCCTCCCATATGAGGGCTCGAAGGGTTTATTTGGAAAAGGGTTCATAAAAAAACTTTCTAATGATCATGCATATTCATCAACCACCTAGGTTCTTCCGAATCCTTTGTACATCTTGCCCAGTGATCCGAAACGACTTGATAAGTACGTCGTCCGGGAGTGGCGGTCTGGTGGCGAAGTTGGCCAGTGACGCCACCTCTGCTCCCGGGTTCTGGCTGTTGAGCCCCGACAAGGCCAAGGCCGGCGTCGGCTCGAGATTGTACAGGAAGTGGAGCAGCCCCCTCGGGAAGATGAAGGAGTCGCCAACGCGGAGCTGCTGCGTGAACAGCCGGTTCGCGGTGTCGACGAAGCCGACGAGCAGGCTGCCCTTGAGAACGATGGTTACCTCCGACGCCCTGGGGTGGAAGTGCGTGGGCACCAGGCCGTTGCCGGCGATGTCGACCCGAGCCATGGCCAGGCCCTGCGTGTTGGACCCCGACAGGTTCCTCGAGGTGGTGAGGGTTACGTTGAAGCCGAAGGGGTTGCCGGCGGTGTTGCCGACGGTGGCGAGGACGGCGGTGGCGAAGTGGGAAGGCAGGGCCTTGTTTGGGTTGGTGCAGGGTTGGCCGTTGATGAAGATGGAGGGGTTGGGGTCTGTGATGCAGTAGTCTTGGAGTGGGTCTGGGTCGGATGAGAGGGCTCTTCCTATGAATGCTAGAAGTGGAGGTAATATTGCAAGAAGAAAGGAGAGCTTGCTCATCTTTGGTTTGTTTGGGGTGGAAGAATTGATCAATTTGAGCTTGATTAATAGAACTGGTTACATTGTCTGGTATTTATATGTGCGTGGTGAATTGGGCTGTTTTTGATGGAGTAGCTTGGGAGTGCAGCAAGCGTTGGTATGTAAGAGAACGTTCTTTTGCAGATAGAATCCAAGTCAGGATGAACATGTCTTACAGTCACAGAAAAGCTGAGTGGAGTCTTTCGCTGCTGGGCCTAAAGTATGAATTAGTTAATTCTGTTTATTGCTTGAGATTTGAGTTTGAAGAATGAACGGATGGACGGCCGAAGTACTATCTTAAAGCAAATGCCAAAGCAAGAATGCAAGACATGTATGCAAGTTTTACTAACGGAAGAACTGGAAGAACAAAATTCCTCTCTTTTGTTATTGACTTGAAAGCAAATGCTTTGTACATTTAATATTATCAACAAGTACGCAAAAAACTAGGCAAAATTACAGGGATGAGAGTTAATCAAACAAGAGCCCTTCATGAAAACTAAAATCTCTCGTCTCAAGGAAGCTTATCTCTAAAACACAACACGGTTTTAGAGTTAACGTTCTTCCTTTTTTTTGGGTTGGAAAATTTTAGGCATAAATGGGCATGCAATGACCAAATGAGAAAACCAGTAGTAGAATTCGTAAAATCAACCAGCCTTTCACATTCACGGACCATACAATAAATCAAGTTATGTAAATGCTCTTTCAATTATTATGTGAAGTTCTCTCATCTAATCCCCAGACAGCAAAATTGTTTAATTCGGCACCAATAAGGTGAGAAATGAACGGCTACCTATGACCTAAATTAACGCAACATGCGTTTAAATTAACCGAACAGCTAATCCCAAAGAACCTCTTATATACATTACCTCTGACTAGTCAATGGAGTCAAAAGTAAATTGCTAATATACACAACTCCCAAAACGATTAAATAATATACTGCATCATAAATGCTTTGCAAACAAAGACGGGAACAAACTTTGGAGTCATTGTTACAGGGGTAACCAAGTCCATCTGTATACAGAGCCACAGTGATGAACGAGTTCGTGCTCGGATCAACATGGGCCAAAATTGTGACCTCTAATTACCACAAATCCATAACAAGCCGCATCCAAATCATTGAATTTTAATCAAAAGTCTTTCATCATTGAATTTTTAATCAAAAGTCTTTCAAGCTCAATATATATTGGCCAGAACCAAGCTAATGCAAGAACTTGCCACCTTTTGCTTACCTCCAGAACTTGTATTTACAGACTCAATTTCAACTCACAGGAAAATCCTGATCATTGTAGCAGGGACAAAATGACCATAAATATAATTACTTCACAAACATACTAAAAAACATAGTGTGTAGCTCAGCTGAAAAAAAAATAGTATATAATGATTTACACATGCCTCTTCCTATCTTATATAGTTTGACTACAAGCCAACCATACAGCTGAGATGTAATCTGTACTCCATGCCTCTCATGTGATGGCCCAACAACATACACCTTCAACCCAAGAAATGGAATTCATTTAACTTTCAACATGGGTAAAGGCAAGGACAAAAAAAAATAGAGGAAAGAAAATTCATCTTAATAATAGATCATATTAATTCCATTTCAAAACAAACAATTTTCACAGCCCTCTTAGAACAGGGTCTGAAAATGTTATAAAGACATTGTTAAGCTGATTGTATCTTGCTAGACGGTTAATTAAATGTAATATAGCAGTAACAGCACATCAACATATTGACAAATAAATGTATAAAACTATTTTTTTATATAGAAGAAAAAAATTACATCCCCCAATATAAGTTATTGGCTAGATTATCAAACTATTCTTTGATAAGATTAGACCAACTAAAATAAGTTATTGATTAGATAATCAAACTACAACTCCAAAAATATGCACATTAAAACATGGATGTCAAACTATTGATACAATAGCTACACTTTATTCAACACCCTAAACCCTATAAACACATTGGTGAAGAAATTATCAAATTAGGGTGAAAACTTAACGTGTTTAACTTTCAAGAAGTCTCTCATGTAGCAGCCAGATTTTACCAATGGAATAAAGAGATGTAAAATAGCTACTTTCTGAGTTAAGAATAGGAAGGAATTACTTCGCCACAATTACTTGAAGCAACAGTACTCATATGATTATGATAAAAATTTGGGCAATCCCTCGATGCTACCAGAAAAGATAACTTACCAGAAAAGAAGTTTTGCCAGATAATCCCTCGATGTTCTTATGACTGCAGATCTTTCTAGATCATCATCCAGGAAGTTTGCTGTTTCTTCTACCACTGGCTCGTCAAAGAAAGTGGTAGAAGTTTCACCATTAAAATATTTATGCAAGATATTTTGAACGAGCTGCCCAATAATGTCTTCCACCTCTGATGATGAAGGCTGTGATAGTTCAATGACCTGCCAAAAAATTAATCTTTCATTTAAAATAATGGACTGAAAAGAACCTTGGTCACATTTACTTGGAAAAAAAATAATCCAAACTTACAATAGCCAGAAAAATGATTGCGCAATACCACAAAAGGAAAATAAGATACATACCATATCTGGCTCCAAGGACCTCAAGTATTCCAAAAGATCATTACTTCTCCCTCTGTTGCGTTCCATCTGCATATTCTCCAGCTTCTGCATGTCTAATTTCTGACAAGAAAATAAAATATGAAGATGAGCATTACCAACTAACAATAATAAGAAAGAATGCAACAACGGTTCTTATTTGAAAAGCTTGATAAGCATATGTACAGCCATACATTAAAATACAATAAACAAACTTTTCAACATCCGGTGCTTCAAATGGTTCAACTGCATTTATTGCACAACCATAGGCAGTAAATGCATCATTCGTGCCACATAAACTTAACTGTGATTATTCATGCTCACTCATTCTACCGTATCTGTAAATTAGGAAACAACAGAATCACCATAGCAATATCATACACACATAACCACACACAACCCTAGCTCATCGGATGAAGGTGGCATCGATTGTGTAAAAACCTGTTAATTTCTACTTTCAAATTAAAGCAATGAAGTAAAACTTATAAAAACAAAGTGGCAAATTTCACAATCGTCATATTATACAATCCAGATTATATGATCAGCTTCATAATAACATTCACAATTGAGAAACAATAAATCAGTCATCTTCTTGTAAAATGAGAATCTAGATTGCTAAACAATCATCAAACACCACCTACCAATTCAAAGTGAAGACACAAATTCAATAATAATAATAATAATAAATAGACAATAATCTACCTTCTCAATTGCTGCAAGATCCGATTTCAAACCTTCGATATACCTCAGAGCTTCCGAAGACAGTTCCCCGAAAAAATGTGGAAACGTTTCTTCTACATTATCTTCACAACCCAATCCCTTCGTGCTACCTTCTCCAATCAAACTCTCACAATCCCCACCACACGCCATCGAATCCCCAACCCCAGCCGACGACTCCACCTCCTCCCTACTCGGCGAATTCTCGAAGTTCCTCGTCAACGAAACCCGATACTCCGCATTCCAGAGAGTATACCTGCAAAAACCTCATCAATCATCAACAAAATCGAAACCATCGATGATCAAAGAAGTCGGAGGAGGAGAAGCCGAACCCGGTGATGATTGACGACGACAGGAGCCGCTGGAGCGGCGCCGAGGAAACCCTAATCGAGACGGCGAACTGATCTGAGGGGAGGAGGCCGAGCATGGTGGAGATGGTCCGTTTCATCGAGTCCTTTGCCGCGTCGGAGACGCCCTTGGCTACGACGGCGGTATCGAGCGGCGCGATCCGGCAGAGCACGTTGGCGAGGGCGGCGAACTCGCGCCGCAGCGCCGACTTCCTCGTCGACACGAAGTCGTCGGCGACGCTCTCGCCGCCGGGGGACGACGGCAAGATGCAGCGGCACACATGCGAGGCGGGCGACCACCGCCGGCGACGCCCGCAGGAGTCGAAGACAAGTGAAGGCAGACGGGGTTTGGGGGAGAGCGCGGAGAAGAAGAGATGCCTCGCCGGAGCCGGCGTTGCCGGCGCCGACACCGCCGCCATGACCGCCATGGCCGCCAAGCTCTATCTCTTTCTCTCTCTAAAACCCGCTCTCTTCGTGCTTTCTCTCTCTAAAGCTGCGGCGTGTACTTCGGCACGTCGTATTTAACTGCTCGCATCTGCTCTCCCACCGTACAAACTCGGGTGGGGCCGCGAGTGGGGTCGGGGTTGGTATGAACCGTTGGATTGGGCGGGAGTGGGTTCGGTTCGTGGGTCCCATCACTTGGGATTTGGTAATGGCGGAAAGTGATTCTGCGGAAAATGTGGGAAATGTGATTCTCCAGAAAATGACGAGGATTGGAAACAAATGTTGTGAATACTAAAGTTCGATTTAAAATATTAACTTTATTTAATTTGAAGTTCAATATTTTATATAAGAAATTTTAGATATGTATATTAATTTTAAATTAATTTAATTAAACAATTAAATATATAATAATAATAATTTTAAATAAGAATATTAATTGTTGATACTTGATATTTGATCGTCACATTCTATACATAAAATATACAAAATTAATATATATTAATTTTTAAAATAAAATTTGAATGTAAATTAACAGAATAAAATAATTGACAAGAATTCAGCTAGCTCAATCTTAACTCTATCTTGAATCAATCCAAATAATAATGGGCTTAGTTACTATTTTAAGTTCAAATTTTAAATAAGATGAGTTGGATTTAAACAAAATATACAAGAGCAAAATGTAAAAAGTCAAAAAAATTTAAATATATCCAAGGTTAAATTAGGAACAATATGTCAATTAAAATGATAAATATCCTCATTTTAAATTAGGGATGTTTAAAAATATATTGAGTTTGACTCAAGTAAAGTTCGATTTAAAATATTAACTCGTTTTCATATAAAAAATTTTAGATATGTATATTATTTTTAATGAATTTAATTAAAATAATAAAAGACATTGTAATAATAATTTTAAATAAGAGTATAAATTGTTGATCAAGGATACATGATTGTAACATTCTATTCATAAAAATACATAAAATTGATATATGTTGGCTTTTAAAATAAAACTTGAATGTAAATTAACCAAATAAAAAGTATTGAAAATCTCAACTCGAACTTGAATCTATTCAAATAATAAGGGCGGTTCCGTTTGAACTTTGAATCAAATAAGTTGAAATTAAACTGAACATACAAATCCAAAATATAAAAAAACAATTTTTTTTAAATGAATCAAAGGTAAAATTAGGGACAACACACCAATGAAAATGATAATAACTATAATCATTTAAGCATGAATGCTGGCAAATCTGTGGACACTGCATTCTACCTGGACTCCATTTCAGATTTTGTGATGACACCAACCCATTCAGATACGCAAACAACTAAATTAGTGGGCAAACCTTACACGGCACAAGAGTGTGCAGGTGTGTAATGAACTAATAAACTAGATTATGCGAGTTGCTCGTGTAATCATTTCATGACCCATACAATAGATTATTTGATCCTTACGACTCTGAATTTCAGATTCTTGCTAACAATTTTGACGAACTCCTTATGAATATGTCACATGCGACTAGTCGACCAGATCCAATCAAAGGTAACGCTTTAATTAAATCATAAACGCACTGAAATGACAAGAAGGAATTTGTATCGCTTTTGTCTTCCCTCTACCCCTTGGGATAATAATGCATGATAGTGTTGCGAAATATCAAATGTAGAAAAGACCCCCGCCGTCCAATATCATAATAAATAAAGATGTTGCATCAACGATATTTAATTTGTTCATATCAGTTTAGAATGTATGTAAAATCCCTCGTGACGTACTAGATAATGAATATTTAGACGTGGGATTATACACGTTAAACGAACGAGCGAGCCGAGCTCACTCTAATAATTCGAAGTTCGTTCAAACTTAACTCGAGATCAAACGAGTTTTGAATATATATATTCAAACTCGACTCGAATATTTTTTACGTATTCGAGCTCGACTTGAATAAACTTAAATTATTTTGTTTTTTCGAGCTCGAACCTAGCTTGTTTATGAGCTCAAAATCGGCTCAATTAAAAATTAAACTCAATTAAAAACATATAGTTGGCATGATTTGTACTTATCATCTCAACTATTACATTTATTTGCTAGTTTATTGTAGATAAATAAATATAACTAGTTATAATTAAACTTATTAGTATATTATATATATATATATAATTTAAAAATTATATTATTATATTATTTTATCGAGTAAAGTTCGAGTCGAGCTACAAGTCGAGTTCAAATCGAATTTGAGTTATAACCGAGTCGAATCGAGTTCGAGTTCGAGCATTTAAATATTAAGTTTCGAGTAAAATCAAACCGAACCGAACGTCAAATACTCGTATACTCAATTAGCAGCCCTATGTGGGATGGGGGGATTTTTGGCCACGCCCACCTAACCTAGCTTTGGCATGTGGCTAGCTTCGTTAGTGGACGTAAGTAGGTTAGGCTTGGCTAAAAATCCTACACAGCTAGGGTGCTAACTTTTTTTTTAATTTGGTAAGGATTTGTGGTCGTGACATCTACTGCAACTATTTTAGAAACATTACTTGTAAGAGGGAGTGAATATCGTTTATTAAGAATTTAATGGAGAAATTTTAAATATTATGTGCTGGGGAAAAAGTGTGTACTTTTTTGGATAATACTCATTTCACCCTCAGTGATAATTTAATGAGTAGGAGCCGGTTTAGAAAATCACTTGATTCAGAGAATAAATATTGAATAGCTATAAGATAAATTAGTTTAGGAAATAAAATGGGTTAGTTTAGGACATTAGATGTACGCAGAGGGCATTAGAAATTAAAGCGGGAGGGATTTGATGGTAAATTAAATCGTCAGATACGTAAGGTAGGGAACGATGGCTGTCTAGTTCAATAACGATAGGAAAGAACGGCAACAGGGGCAAGCTTGTGCTTTTTTGGTGAGTCGATGAGATAGACGTGACTAGTTCAAGTTGTATTCTGTATCAGTGAGTTTGATGTGGAATGAAACTTTTGAACAAAGGAAGAGGCAAGGTGTACGTTTACAGGAGGCCGTGATCGACCAACCGGAGAAGGTCATGACAAGGTACATGGAATTGAAGAAGAACATGATGAAAATAATAAGATGAATAACACAGTAAGTTCGACCACTCCCACAGGAGTACAACAGATAATATCTGTTCATATAACACCTATCATTTGCATAGAAGGCAAGTAATTAGACTATACTCAATCAGAGTTTAGGGTTGGCAATAAAATTATTTATGAATAACACTGTTTCTCTAATGCCTCACTTTTGAAGCGGAGATCCATGGCCACTCCAATGAGACAATCTTGTGTGTCTCCCTTTATCGTCATTAGTGGTAGATCGGAGTATACATATGGACAACAAAATAATTCAAAGGTATTTGAATAGATATGTTATTTGCTCATGTAATTGATGAATAAATTAACATATATCTAACGACATTGATGACTGATTAACTTGTGTGAACATTCTTATTGGATAATGTCAATTTTATATTTATAGTGATATGCAATGGTGCATAGTGTGCCTAACTTTTTAATTAATGACCGAACTAGAGTTATTGTATTAAACGATGAAAGTATATAAAGGTTAGTTAGTGTTGTTTTTATTTTATTTTTTTATAAAGAGAGACTTAATTGGGTTATGTGATGATAGTTGCATTGGCTTAATTTTTACATACTAGTTTACCATTTCTGGAGGTAACTCTGGTTACACTTGCGGTTGGTGTGGATGATGATATTATCATGGAGGTGCACATCCGATCATATTGTAGGAGTGAAGATAAAGAGGAAAAATTAGCTAAGGTGAACAAAATATGGATAGACAACAAGGAAGATGATGGCCAAGGGGAGGGGGGACTCATTTAAAAATGACAGAGACTTACGTACCCTACGAACCAAGGTACTTACAATCGTCACCCATTGATGAACTTGTGTTACATTATTAAAAGTCATTAATGGAGTACAGATTCTATGTTAAGTTCAAATGAAATTGATAAACAATCAAAGGAACAAAATAATGAAATTGTATGAATAAAGTTATCATCCTCCATAACATATTTATACAACCATTTGGGCTCATACCCATGGTTTAAAAATTAGTTTGGCTCAAACTCATTCAAACTATTTGAGACAAGCCTAAACTACGCAAAAATACAAGTGGGTAAAACTCTAACCTAAAGTCAGGGTTTTACAACTCTTCCTTTACTCATCATTCAAGCTTGCACCAACCTTAAGTTTACCAATGTGGTGTGTGATGAATAGGATTCTAGTGTAACATTAACATCTCACAATTTACTCACACATCCAACACTTCATACTGAAAGATGTAATTTAATAGTTAATTAATTAAATTTTTGAAAAGATAACTTAGACTCATTATATTATATTTTTGAGCCAAATCATTATAACTAAATTAACAACACAAATAAAATAGTCCATACATCAAAAGATTTTTTTTCCGTCACCCTTAAGACTAGAGAAAGATCTACTCCTCAAGAAACTACCAAGCCAAACAAATGGTACTAGAGCCTAAATGAAAATAATTAGTATCATAAATTTACTTCCATGAACAAGTTAATTAATTACATAGTGATCAAAGCTATTAAATAATATAATTAAAGCAATAATGTATTAGTTAATTAGAAGGACGGTTGGATAAGAGAGTAATTTTATCAATAAAAAAATTATATGATTCAAATGGGTGGCTAGATTTGAAAGTTTTTAAAATCTTAAATTAAGTATGTATTAGTAAATAGCAAACTTTAATTTGAGTGGCATTATTAGAAATATATAAAAAATTATTAATTTAGATAAAATTATATTTTAAAGTTTTCGTAATAAATAAGAATACTAATAATAATAATAATTTTAAATTAAATAAGTATTAATGAGCTTATAAAGCAAAAAAACAAAATCAACCACAGCAAAAGAAAAGAAAAATTAAAATTCAGTACTAATGAAAAAAAATAGCCCTCTAATACGAGGAAGTTAATTATCATAAAATCATTAAAATTATTAAATAATCTCTCAAAATTATCATTGCCTTCGAATCAATACTCAAAACTAAATCAAGTTTAACGAAACTTAAAATCACTAGAATTATAAATTTAATCTTAAAAAAAATAAAAAGATTATCCAAACAAAAATAGAATCTAAAAATCGAACTTGAGATTTAAACCGGCAGTCCCCTTCGCCAAATTCCCCGGGACAATCCTACCCCCATACCCCGACAAAGAATTCCCCGACCATGCCCGTGTCCATCGCCGCA
>JAVDBV010001208.1:0-32724 GCA_032619315.1 Piper longum
TCATCTTAAGACGCCGAGAGTAGATCCGGGTCGTCTTAACCGAATCTAGTAGATTATCGAACGGTTCGGTCGCCGGTAGCATTTCCGGGTCGGTTCAAGGGTGAGCCGAGTCGGGGTGTTACAGTTACAATTCTAACTATTGCATATTATTGATGAGACATAAACTATATTACTAATTCATGAGTTAGAATATAAATAGCTTACATATTATTATATTTTAATCATTTGAGGAATTATCATTGGTTTACCTATTTTAATATTTTGTTCGCTATTATATATAATTAATTATTAATTTATGGATTGATAAATAAATTATTAATTAGCTTTTATAAATGCATTATTTTTCCTTGGTATACGATATTATTTCATGCCACATTCATGATATTCATTTAGATCTTGTTGAATATGATCTAATCTAGTTTTTTTCCTTAGACTAGAGTCCATTTTGTCACATCAGTTCAGTTGTGTTGCAATTTGAGGTTTGTATAACTACGTGAAATGTGATATATTCTTTTTTGACAACCTTGGTCAGCCAAAGCTCAGATTCAACCATCATGCGTCAATCGCAACTGGAGTCAAAGAATTAACCAAATCTGATACAAGGCCATAATTTTAAAATTATTTAAAAGATAAAATACCTCCCCCATGACGAAAAGTTGCAAGGAGTGAGACGATCTAAAAATACTTAATTATGATCAAGATAAGTCATTATGCATTTGTGATATCAAGAGGGTGAATCAATAACAAATATCACTAATGACATGTTGTGGGTCACGTAGCGTGTGTGCACATACATGAGATTGCAGTTGGATGGGGTGGCCACCCCTCTCGGCATAATTAAAATTCGACATATTCTCATAATCATTAAAAGACTTGAAAAATAATGATATGAAATATATTGACTTGTTTCATGTAATTATACAACTTAGTGATTTTATCACTGACACAATTTTGTAACCGCAAGTAAGCAGCTTTAGAATGATGGTTAACGGTGTGGTTGGTGGTCTATTTACCAACCCAAGTTTGAAGAATTGATGAATAAAATTAGACTTTTTTATATTATTTGAGTTATAATTATGACTATGAGAAATGGTTTGGAAGCTGTGAGATTTTGCGTTTGTGCAATTAGTTAATTTTATGCTATTGTTGTATATTATATTTGATATAGCATGATTTAATTTATGATTAATAAATTTTTAGAAATTTTTGAATTTCATGTTTAATTATTTCATTTTTATATCTTTCGTATTTTTGGGTAACCCCCGGCGGGCCGTTTATAAATGATATCAAAATAACTTGGTTTTGTGTTAAATAGTATGTTAGACTAGGGACATTAGCTATACTACAAGTCATGGGCCAAAGAAGGCCATTAAGTGGGGCTAGTAATGAGCCAAATATAAAAATTTTAGGAACAAAATTTTCTAACGTAAGTGGATTCAGATATCCCTCAATTTAGTTTCATATATAATACTTGGTGGGATAAAATTATGCTTATAAGTAAGAATTGATTATAAATTTTTAACTTAATTAATTATTTTTTAAAAAATAACTTAAACATATTATATTATATTTTAAGCCAGGTCGTTACAATAAAATAATCAATTTTCAACCTATTTACCGATCTACTCTCCGTAGTTAGTTCCAAATAGAACACGAAGGCGAAGCATCCCCGTCTCTACTCGCAGCCAATGCAATGCAATGGTTATTGCTTCAGAGATCCCCATCAAACTTTGCTATTACGATAATTTCTAATCCATTATAGAGGGCTAAGAGAAATTTGATGTTTTGATGGAGAAAGATAACACCTGTTCATGCTTCTCCTCCTCATGTGCTGTCTTCCACGAACAATTTTGTTTTGAAAATCCTATTTTTAATGGCACAGAAAATTCTTTTGTAAAAATATTTAAAATTTTAAAGTATGTTCCCATCATCCCATGCACTTCTCTAGCAGGCTCGAACTTCAAGAAAAGGAAGGTACTTGACCAGATCTTTAACCTGCCACTTTTGGGTTCACTTAACCAAACCGAAAGGGCAAGCTCAATGTTGTGAAGCCAAGATGGGGAGGTGGGTGGTTGGTAACATGATAACAAGAAGACATACAATAGCATTGCTGCATGCCATACCTGCAACTTTGCCCTGCCAAATGACTACGTTTTTACCACGGAGAAGACAAGATAGCAGCGTTTCTGATCTCCTACCCCAACCAAAACTTGCACATGAGTCGCACCCTCTAAAGTTATCACCCAAAAGTTCTCAACCCATCGAAATCACTCCAAAGGTTGTCGTTTGATGTGTGGACAAGCTATCCAACAAAGTTGAACGAGGACATGAACATGGCCTTTGCTACTTTGTGATGTAGTTGGCGAATCAGATACCACGTGATTGGCCTCTTTGTTTGGGTGACCTACCCCCATCAGTTCCAGTCTGCGAATTTGCTCCACACTTAATCCCTAATCTCAAATAATTGGCTTAAATTTGCTACCCACTTCCACACCTAAAAACCCAAGTTAGCAACACTTTAAAAAGACTCCCAAGACTAAGAACTGTGTGTACTAAACAAATTTAGTGATGAGAAGATATACACGAAAGCTATTGTTAATGGCATCCAACGTGTATTATCTAATCCTGTCCCATCTATATATACACCAAACTTTGTTTAGGCCAAGCCAAAGTCACCTTACTTTGTGCTCAAATAGTTGCGCAAGAAAGGTCAGGGTCTCGCGTGTCCAAATTGACCGCGCCGATGGGTAGACCAATATCACCGTTCCAACATCGACAAAGCTCAATTTTTACTCGACTAGACTAGTCAATAATCTCATGATCTTCGAATAAAAAGATGGCTCCACCCAATCTGAACACAGGAAAAATAGTTCTTAATTCGACTCTTCGAGCGCTGTAATTGTGCACCGGCGTAAATATAATTTCATCATCAAACGAAGCCATGAATCAAAACAAATGGGCCTGGCTCGTCCCGGCTGCATTCGATTATTCATCCAATGTCTTCATTTGTGCACCAAAAGAGAAATGCAAAAATGGAAAGGGTACATTATCCGATGATGAATGAGCCAAGCAAACAAGGGAACAAGTAATAGTTGTGCGCGAAGAATGCAAAGCTGCGTCAAGGCTACGCAATCACGCCCACATGGTTTTTGGGTACGGCACCCGGCAACTTTACAACGTCGTGCGCGACACCTTCTATCCCACTGTCACCGCTGCTCCGCTGTTCTTCCCCTCTTTCTAATCTTATTTTGTTCATGTCTACCAAGCAAGCTCAGATTTAGCTGCGCTGTCTGCGGCATATGGTGTGCAGTTCATGATAAAATAAAAACATTTTTTTTTATTTTACAAATAAATCTTTCAGCCAATAACTCGGTGAGATGTTATGCTACGTGTGATTTATGTTAGTTGTAAATTCTTATTCTATTAATAGGATGGATTTTGATTTTATTTTGTCGTATTTTGATCTACCAATTTTTCTTCTCTCTTACCCGAGCATGACTTTAAGACGGTAATTAAAATCAATGACAAATTTATACACGCGAATTACAATTATATTTAGAGTAATTTAGTGGATCTCACAGTTCACAACCTACATAAATAAATACAAAAAAATAAATAATGATGGTATTTATAGATTTTCAAATTGCACTGTATTTCAATTATCAATATAATTGTACTAAAAGCTACTATCAAACATCTTCTAACTATTAAATATTTTTTAATTAAAAATTAGGTCATGAAAAAAAAAACAAAATTTTATCAACTTTCTTTCTGATGCCTATACGCTCCATCACATACAATTTATTAAAAAAACACAAACATAGATGCGTTATGGGCAAGCTAACGCTGCCCGGTCAACTCTGTAAGCGCATGGCCATAAGCAAGTTGACGGGGAGCGGACACATGTTAGACCATGTCTTGTGGGGCAAGCAAATTTCGATCCATTGTATCTTGCCGTCCTTCTTTCTTCGTACGCCGTCTTTAAGATTGGCAACGATGCCGCCGAGCATAGTCTCCGAGAGCACAAGCTGTCATCATGCTTGTATTGAGAGCATGGTCGGAAGAAAATTCGTCCAAGCTGGTTATGTCATGGGCGTAGTCAATCAACAATCATGACCCAGAAAGTAACCTTTCAATCCCCAGATTTGCCGCTTCTTATGCTGAAGAGATTGAAATTGATCTCTTTAAACAGCATAAGCTTACGGTGATTATAAATTCTAGCCTTTGTTTGATGCGATGCGTGTCGAACTATTCAAAGCTTGTCACCGAGAAAACAATTTATTCGCACGTACTACTGCAAACTTGTTAAGAAGATAATCATCCTTCTCATCAAATCGTTCTTTCTCCTAAACATGATATTACATTGGAATCGAACTGTTCAATTCCATCAAAGATGACCAGCAACATTCCCTCCCTTTATTAATGCTTGTAAAAGAAATAGGTTATGCGGTGTGTGGGGGCCACGGAATAAAGCACGCAGCCCTGAATTCTGTGGTGGTGTTGTCCTTACTGTTATATTCTTGTAACATAATATGTTACAATGTTATTTATTTATTTATACGGGTTAAGGTTGTCTCTGTGCCGTGAACAAGTGATAATACTACGCGTAGCTTATCCATTGAAAAAAAATTGATAGATATGATTGACACATTTTACTTATCTGGGCATAAATGGCAATCTGTTGTTGATTCATAGCTAGCGAGTATATAAAAGCTTCTATTGTCCATGTGCCTTGCGAGTGCAATAAAATCACCATAACATGGACAGATAAGAAGTGCAAGGATATCTTAGTTACCGTAAATTTTATATATTAAAACAATATTGCATTTAAAACATATACGGTAATTATAGATTAAAACATTAAGTTTTCAATTGAAATGGTGCTCTAGATATGAGAAACATATTTCACAAAGAAAATATTATGCATATAATGTGCTTAAATTTTAATTTTTTGCATAAAAAATTGAACTTTTTTTTCGAGCCAAATAAATAAAGATAGTTCTAAATTCGCATAAATTTGGTTCAAATTGAACTCTGCATAAAAAATATTTTACAAAGTTGAATTAAAATTCAATCTTTTGCATCAAAGATTGAACTTTTTTTCGAGCAAAATAAATAAACATAGCTCTAAATTCGCATAAATTTGGGTTGAGTCGAAACTCTGTATAAAAAATATTTTACCAAGTTGAATATTAACTCGAATCAAGCTGCACACGCATTACGAATTTGGGATAATTATCTGCTCATTTCATTTAAATCAAACTTACCCTCTAAATTTCATCACAAGGTAAGATCAATTAAATCGAATTTAATCAAACTATTAAGATTATAATAATCACAGTGGGAAAACCAACCGGGATGTTGGTTAACGGAGGGGGGAAACGGGACAAACGGGAAGTTCCTGCCAGGTTGTGGCCGGGGCCCACCATCAACTCCCCCCCGCATCTTCTCTCTCTTCACTCGCACGCTATATTTTCGCGGACCCGCCTTTGTTATAGGCGACGCACTCCACCACCGCCACCT
Source organism: Piper longum (assembly GCA_032619315.1). Classification (NCBI taxonomy): domain Eukaryota; kingdom Viridiplantae; phylum Streptophyta; class Magnoliopsida; order Piperales; family Piperaceae; genus Piper; species Piper longum. The sequence continues at coordinate 5,524 of JAVDBV010001208.1, forward strand.
ACTCCGCCTCCACCGCCGCCACCTCCTCCGCCTCCACCGCCGGCGAGAGTACTGAAACTAGCGTAGAGCGCAATGTTCGACACGCTGCTCGGCCGGGGATTCGCCGGAAAGTGGTAAGGGATCGGCCATTGCTTCCTTGTGTTTTCTTTTTGGTTGAGGTTTTGGTTTTTGACGGGGTTTGTGGTTGTGGTGGTGGTAGCAAATCGTCGGTGTCGAAGCTCAGGGGGCAGCTAGACATGGTGAAGAGGAAGAAGAAGGCCATCCTCGGCTACCTGAAGAAGGACATTGCCGAGCTCCTCCAAGCTGGCCACGACAAGAACGCCTACGATCGGGTAGCTTTTTGTGCTCCTTTCCCTCTCTTTTTTTTCTTTTTTTTATCTCTTGTTCTTGTTGTTGAGGTTGCATTGTTGAATGCCGATCCTGGGATCTCGCCTATGTTTATCGCCATTGTTGTTGTTGTCGGGTAGTATGAGTGAACAAATTGTTTGTTATGATCTCGAAGATGTGATTTATCTGTGTTTTGCATATATATTTTGTATATATATATATACATATATTTTATATATTTACAAGATAATCGGTGTAGATGCTGGGGAAGATTTCGAGTTTATGATCTATGTTGAATGTTGGAACTAGCAAGCAATCTGTGAAAAAAGCTTCTGTGATGGATTGTCTGAGATGTTAAGCTTGAATGCTCCTTTTTCGAAATCATGTTCTATTGTGGATGTCTGCATTATTTTTTCATATAACTGACCAGCACTATGCTTTAATATTCGGGAACATCTGTATATGTTCTTGTGTTGTACTAGTGAACATATTCATCGATGCAATTTTAGTTTGTGCCTGTGATGTTCATTTTTTACAGTAAATGTTGTGTCTCTGTCTCGATTTTATCTGCCAATATCTAAACCGCAATGGAAAGGATTTGAGAGATTTTACTTCATTGAACTACAATCTCAAGAATCGTTGGAGGGTGGTTTGCATCCGCATTTAAATTGTTTTTGGTGTAAATAAATGACAAGGAGTTTATGCAATGGAGATGAAATTTTGAATCTTGCCAGATTTTCAAGCATTGTCGGCAAAGTGTGTTAAATTGTTTTGCAGGCAAAAGTTTATTGTGGTCGTCACCTTTTGTAGTCGAGTTTCCTTCATTGTTTCATTTTGCCACTTTAATTTTTATTATTTGAGCTCAAACTTAATCAAACTGATGATATGATTGAAATACGCTCCTATTCTGGTGGTGCTTCAGGTTGAAGGATTGATGGTCGAAATGCATCGAGCAACTTGCTATGAGTTGATAGACAAATTCTGCGATTGTATTATCAAACAACTTTCAACCATGCAAAAGCAGGCGTAAGTACATTTAGAACTTGCTATGCCAAGTATCATTCCCTTCTTTATTTTTCTTCGCTCGTGAGCCTAATATTTGTATGGAGAACTTCCTATTATGAAAATGCATCGTTAGGTTTAAATGCGTGCAAAAGGAACGAGATCTGGAACACTTTACTTTTCTAATGCGTAATTAACTTTGTACGTGGTAGCTGTCTTTAGCAGCATGAAGTTGCTTTGAATTACAGCTTCACAATTAGTATTGCTCTTATACAATTTCTCATAATCATAAAAATAACCTACTTTATCTGGGGCAAAAAATAATCAGGCAGTCCCCAGATGGCTACGATCACGGTCAACTTCTAGTTAACCATATTGAACGGGACGACAGTGTTGATCTGCAAACACAAATAGCCGCCTTAAGCCTTTCTTTTTATGCCCTTTGTTCTACAATAATAGTTATATATAGACCGACAATGACTCATTCACGTGAACTGCTTATTTGTAGAACAATCATCTGTGTTTTGGTTAGGAGTCAAATGATTACGTAGATGTCATGCAATAGCTTTAATTGTTTGTGTAGATTATGGTCACAAAGAAATCATTTCATTTCAATTTCATTAGAAGTGGCCTTAATCTATTGCCCGCCCTCTTAAGTTATATCTTTTCTATTACCCCAAATGTTATCCTTGTTTTTTCGACAAACGAAAATGTTACGTTGTTAAGAGTTTGACGTGGGCTTTCTCTCCGTTGTTTGTAGTGACTGTCCTGATGAAGTCAAGGAAGCCGTTTCTAGCCTCATATATGCTGCAGCTGGAATTTCTGAGCTGCCTGAATTGTGCTTTCTAAGGCATATATTCTCAGAAAAATATGGTAGCTCTGTGGGGTCATTTGTAAACCAAGAGGTATGCAACTCTTAAGCTTTAATTTTTTCTCTTAAGCTTCACAAAAATTTGATCAAATCACACTCAAGTTAGCATTTGCAGTTGGTTGAAAAAATAGCATCCAAGCCTCCGTCGATGGACCAGAAGCTACAGATAATGCAAGATGTGTGTAAGGAGTTTTCTGTGAAGTGGGATCTGAAGGCCTGTAAAAAGAAAATATCTGCCCCTTCCACAACCCCATATGTACGTGCCTTGTCAATTCAACATGTGTCGCGAATAGAAATTAATAAAATGAATAAACGGTGGAAGCCTTAAAGCATATTCATATATATAATCTTGAGTATAGATTCTACAGATCTGCTGTGCTCGTCCCTATGAGCACTTGTCTAAGCATATTCATAGATACATGGTATGGGTTCCTGATCACTTAGTTACTATCCTTGAAGTGCGATCCTTTTCTACAGTCCTAATTTGATGCCTCCTAAAACTTTTTTGTGAGAGCAAATCAGTCAACATGCATTTGAAGCATCACTTCTCTTCATTATGCAGGTAGAACCTCCAAAATCATGGCCATCCAAAAATGGTAAAAATGACGCAAAGGAATATGAGAAGACTCCACACCGTGGAAGGGATGCCCTGCCAACCATGCCCAATCATTCATCGAGGAAAGAGATCAACCAGATCAAAAAAGAAATTCCTGATCAGAAAATAATATACCCAAGTAGAAGACGAGACATTCGTACAGAAAATCCACATGTAAAGGAAGCTGAACAGGTTAGTTTAGATCACAATTATTCAAATAGGTTCACATGGAAAAGGGGCGTACAAGCCTAGTACGTGCCTCTGATCTGGGTATCGTCGAGCTTTGGTGTTGCCTCGATCTACCTCATAGTAAGTTAGTCCAAATTAGAGTCTCATCGAACTTCACTCTAACATGTTAACTCCCACATGTGTGAGGTGGAGATGATTTGGGTAGTTTGATTAGTGAGGAGCCTCACGGTAAGATCTGCTCGAATTAGAGCATGTGTGAAGGTGACTTGTGATTTGTATATAGGTAATATGAAAACTTTATTCAACTCCGGCATATGTGAGGTGGAGATGATTTGGATAATTTAATGATTAAAGGGCCTCACGGTAAGATTGGACTCTTAAAATGTCACCACATGTGAATCCAATATGTGTGAGGACCCGTATGTGTGAGGTGGAAATAATGTGGGTAGTTTGATAAGTGAGGGCCTAAGATCATATAACCCGAATTGGAGTCTCGTAGAATGTCACAATATGCAGACCACTAATATGTGTGAAAGAGAGATGATTCGAACTATTTTATGTGTGCAAGGGAAAATTATTGGGTTAATTTCATATTAGTTCTAAGGGTAAACAATGGTTTGTATATAGGTTAATAAAAAAGTATTATTCCTTTAAGATAGTTTTTGGACAAAAAGAGGCTGTCTCAAGTCCTTTTTAAGGGCCTCACAATGTTACAGCGAGATTGTCGTTTTCGTATGTTACCTAATTTTTAGGTAGTCAGTTATATAGTTGTATATAGGTATAACTTATGATTCGATGTGTTGCAAACTAGACTGATGGGAAAGCTAAAATTGCATTGCAGGATCAACCTACCAACAAACGGTTCCTCAACAAAGCCAAGGATGACGCGACAGGAGTGGAAAGGATTTCCCCGAACGAAAGTGAATTGCCGAGCAGATTTAGTCATACACCAAAGATAGAGAACAATTCTGGCAGAAGGGACTCCTTGGCGGAACAAGTTGTTACTCGTAGCCAAACACCAGATCATGTGTCTAACCTTCGATATGCAAGGAAAGAGCCGAACGGAGTGATTCCCCCCCCTTACGTCAGACCCAACAAGATTGCAGATAATCGAGAGGCTGCGCATGCTGTTCCGGATAGAGATGAGAAAAAGCACCATGAAGAAATTCTGGTTAAAGAGTTGAAACCCAAGCCGAGATCAGTCCGCCGGAAATCTGCTCAACCATCTCCACTTGATGAAGTCGTCGACAAGTATCCCAAGGTTGCAACGAGCATTCCTGTAGAGATAAAAGGCCGAGTGGGAAAGTGGGCATACCCGACAATGGTCGTGGCAGACGAAGAGGAGAAAGCGATGGACAGGCTATTAATTCATTTGAGCAAGAAGACGACCTCGGACGACGATGGTTTGGTGGGTTTGAAAGGATTGAGAGATCCTCCAAGTCCTCCCAATGCCGAGACCAAGAACAGAGCAACTAGAGTTGTTGAGAGAATCCATTCCCCACATAACCATGCCCCTAACCGCATTGCTTCGCTTCCCCCGGAGCCTCCACCCGAGGTTGTGAAACTGCCCACTCGTGCCGCATCCTTCCAACATGGAAACGGGCCCCACGTGCACCCAAAGCTGCCAGACTATGATGAATTGGCTGCTCGGTTTGCAGCCTCGAAGGCCAAGTAAAAGATTATCTATCGCCTCAATTCATCATCACTTGTCAGATTTGCCAAGATTTCATCAAAGTTGAGAATTTGATTTATATAATGCATTTGTTTCACGTTCAGGGTAGCCACACAGTAGAATATGTTTTAGGTGTGAATGTATATACAGCTTACAAGTGAGACGTGACATCAAATAGTTTGGCATGCTGTTGAAGTGGAATTCATTATAGTGATATACTTGTCAGTATGTGGACAAATACGATTGCAGATATTTCTCGGTTGTGGAGACTAAAGGGTCGTTTTGGTAGACAATGGGCCTATAATTTTCTTCTTTTTTCAGTGACTGCACGTTTTTTACCTCTTCAGATCTCAGAGGCCGGATACTAAATAATAGACTACTGCCAACTTTATATTTCCCGCCATTTCTTTCTCCTCTAGATGAGGGATCAAAGCAAGCTCATTCATTACCTTGCTCTTCCTTCCTAGCGTCGTATTTGATGCTCTCTGGTTTGAGCTCCCTTTCTTTGGCTTAATGTCAAAGCCGGTGTTATGGACCAGTCTCATACTGACTGCAAGCTTTTTATTGGTCCTAGCTCTCCTCGCCATGCTTTTGTCGGAGCTCTATTGCTCCATCCTTCGCAGCTGCGGCGAAAGACAAGCTGGCGACAACGACGACGAAGAGAACCAGTTTCAGCTTCCATCTGCTGATTCCAGCCACAGCATTTCGCAAAGAGGCGATAACCTCCGCCGAATCGGCCTCATGACCGCGTCTCCTTCGTCTTCCATTTCTTTCCATCATCACCAGCAAGAAGTGGTATTCGAGTCCGGCATCGCATATGAAGCTGGTAAGGAGGGTCTTGTTTATATTTCCAATCCCATTTATGACCACATTGCTGTGGGGGATAATGGTTATAGCAGCAATGACAGGAGCAAGCACATCACTCCCTTTGAGACTCCTGGGTCTTCGTCATCTCGATTGGAAACCGAAGAAGAAGATGGTGATTGTGAGGGAGACAGTGTGTCTCCAACACTCGTTCCAATGAAGAAGCTTCCTCTCAGAGCTCCTTCTCTGGCGCTAAGCGGCACCACGGACAGCAGCATGGCCTCTTCTTCTTCCCATTCGTTCTCACCACAGTGCACTTCACGTCTTGGTGATAATGAATAGTTTTAAGCGGAGAGATGGTTAAATGGCAGGCAGATTAAATTCCTGGGTTGTGTATGACAAATTGTGTCCGCATGCACATTAGGATTTTGGGTTTTGTGTCTAATGGGCTTTAATAATTAGTACATTGAGCTCCTAATCTACCAAGCTTCTACTACCAATGCCAACTTCGATGCATCTCTTCTTTCTCTCTGTCTCTGTTTTCTGATTCCAATGTCGTTGTTCAGCAGTCTGAAGCATTCGTCTGGAAGCGAGCGCAATTGCTTGAGAATCCTATGCTTGACGAATGGACTTGTGGTGTTCAAGGTTCTATTAATTTAGATTTAGCTCCACGAAAAAAATCTATTCTAAGCTCGATAATAAACAAGCCGGGTTTGAGCTTGTATCTACACAATTCTCGCGCAATTTGAAACATGATATTTTAAATATAGAATTAGACTTTTAATTATATTTACCTTAAAAAATTTTATATAAATATAATAAATTATAAAATATCATTATATGATATCAAATTAAATAAATTTATGCACAATTATGTTAAATTTGAGATATTTTAATTAAAATTTAAATTTTAGAATCAATTATATGAAAAAACAATATCAATATATAAATTAAATTAGTTAAAACTCGAATCGAACTCGAATTCGCTGGACTTGAATGCTTTTTAACTCGACTCAAAATCGAAATCAAAAGAGCGGAGCTTGAGCCGAGCAAAACTCGATTTGACTCGCCCAATGAGCACCACTAAGTTTGGTGTTTCAACAGGTATATTGAACATGTTCAATGGTCACAACTAATTAAGTATACCAAACTTGGGAAATGGGTTGTTAGATATTAGATTTTGGGGACAACACATGCATATGGTCACTTTGTAAGAGACACATAAATTGATTTTGCCTAAAATCTTAAATCTATTAGAAGAATGTTCATAACATATTTATCTTCAACACTCCCTCACACTTCCATAAAAAAAATTAAAAAATTTCCTCTTAAGCATTCCGTATTGTGGAGAAATTAGGGATAAGATTCTCTTTGTACTTATTTTTGCTTCCTAAGAAATTTGAATTTTACAAGCTTTTAGTTATAATTAATTTTTTAAAACAACTAAGTTAGATATTTCATTAGAAACACTGCCAATTATGATTAACCTACAAATCCACGCATTTAGGCTATGATTATTGACTACTTCCTCAGATAATGTCATTAAAAATATCTCAAGAACACCATGGTTGTTTAAGAGCATAAAATAATTGTTCTTTAGAAAAGAAATAAATTAAACTTAAGTTTATCTATGAAATTAATCTTTATGGTTGTTTTGTAAGCATACATATACATCGGTAACTTGTTCATGTGGTTTGATAAAATATCTACTTTCAAAAAAGAAAAAAAGTTATGTGCATAATATGCCATGGATATAACAAGGTTGTCAATTTAGGTCGTGATACAAGGAAAGCTAACTTGTGAGTTTTTGTGACTCAACTCGGCTCGGCTCAAACTTAATATATTTTAGGCTTGACTCGGAAATTCAATATGAAAAAAATTGACTCAACTTGGTTATAATTGTGTTGATTTTGAGTTATATCAAATTCGATTTGATTTGAATAAATTCGTTTTAGGTTAAAACTTGGTTCAAATTGACTCGATGTCTAATATAAAATCATTACTATTTATTTTATTTTAACAATACATGGATAATATAATATAAAAATAATAATTTACTATAAAATAATCAAGTTAAAATAATCTAAGAGTTATTATATGGTAATCAATTAAGGAGAATACCTTTCTATTCGTTAATAAGGGTAGGTCATATTCTTATAATAAAAACTAATTAAAAATATAGCATGTATAAATTAAAAATGAATAATGGTGGACAATGATATTCCAACAATATCATTAAAAAAAATTATATTTTTAATTTAAATATCTTACAAAATAGATGTGATGATGAAAAATCAAATAGCCAATGATTGATTCAAACTCGATCACGTTCGACTAAAAAATTTGAATTAAAAAAAAAAACATGATTCGAGCTTCATGCCTCAAAACTCGATTTATTTATCAAGCATCAAAGTTTGAGTTGGGTATAACTCGACCCGACTCGGCTCGCGCCCAACCCTAATAAAAAATTTTATAAAATTCGAGTCGAACCGCTGCTCGTCTGCCATGTGTATTTTTGTATTGTTTGTTGTTTGATATGATCTTACTTTTTATTTTTTTAAAATGTTTGATTTAAGATGCATTCTATGTATGCAATTGTGGAGGAATTTGGTTGCTACAGAAGTACGTGCGTACCGTTCATGACCGCATTCGAGCCATTGATTTGTGCAAAATAATGTCATTAATAAAGCAATGGTTTACCATTTAGTTAATGTTTCTCATTAATTAATTTCTCCCAACTCTCCCACCTCTCTCTCTATCCTCAGCTTTCAAAAGGAAAGTGCCACCCCTTGGTATGCATAATTGTTAATTGTATTTAAGTACGCGTAGTAAAAAATTAAATTTAAATAATTTAAAAAGTGTTTGGTTTAGCCAATACCGGATTGACAGGCACCCTGTAAATATTTTATCTGAGTGATAATATGTATTAAGTTTAAGATCGAGAAATTTGGCAGGTAAATAGCATACGAGTGAAGGGATTTGTACACTTAATTATTAGCCAAAACATAATGATACCGTCAAACTTAATGAAGTTTCACTAAAAAGGTGTTATAGTACTTGTTTGATTGATTTAAATATTTTTAATTGATATTATTTTAAATTTTAAATTTAATAATTAAATTATTATCGGCGTCAGACTGTCAAATTACACTAATTGGCCCACCTCGAGTCCTGGACAATGAAGCTTCCTCCCAAAGACGGAGGAGCAGGTGGGCTTCTCTGTAGAAGATGATCGTTTGTTCCTTTGGTCGGGAAACAACCAAAAGGACACTCAAATTCAAGAGTTGGGCATTTGTTCTGCTCCTCTTCGTCTTTAACTTTTATCTTTCTGGAAAGAAGTAAGCAATATATTTGATGAATCCTTTCTTTTCAAAACTGTAAGAGCTCTTGTTGTGTGCCCCGCCACCTTTGACATCTTCTCTATGGTTAGCTAGCAAGGTGTCGCTCTGCCCACAAGCAGCATCTTTTGTACATATAATAGAGTAGTGCAGTAGCATGGAGATTAAGGAACAGCTGCTGAGATTTCTTGGGTATATTTGTTATCATGTGTTAATTCTATGGTGGGTTGTATCTAATAATCCATTTTTATGCTACCTAATCAAATTAAATATATATATATATATATATATTTATAATCAATTTTTTTCCAAAAGGTGACCTTAACCACTCCCCCTTCCACTTGACAAGAAATTAATAATAAAGTCATCGAAACATGTGTAATCAATAGGTACATTAACCATGACATGATACATCGGGTTAATTGACTATCTTAAAGTCAAAATGTGATTAGAAGGTCGTGTTAATTATGCTCTACGTATAAATACATTCTTCGCCACGCATGCACCTCAGCCATGCATGTCGGCTAGATATATATTTATTATCTATGTTACTCGTTACTTTTTATAGGATGGATAGATTACATATATTAGACATAAATTTTAATTTTATAGATAAATTTTCATTAAATAATGAAATGGATTATAATATTTTGATATTTTAAATATAGACGATGATTGACTTCGAGGATATATCCTATTTGAAGGAAAAGATAAATTATAGTTATTTTATTTTTTTATTATATTTTTTAAAATAATTAAACATACTTTTATTAATAAGAATTTAAAAAATTAGATTAATTGGATTTAAACTCTTAATTTTTTACTTTAACAAATATTTTTATTAAAATTTTAAAAAAATTAAGGTTAGCGATATTTGAATCTGTGTGACCCCCTGTTAGATGTAATTTTTATTATATTTTTTAATTTTTTTATATTTTGATTTACTAATTCTCTTATATTTTATTTCGAAGTGAGATTAAATTCTTTTTTATTAATAAGAGTATGTATTATTACGCACACCGCTTGCAAAGATGCCACATGTTTTCAACGTGTGTATGTATGCTAATTGTGACAACACAATAACACTGATTGATGGGCCTATTTAATTTTGGGTCGCCAAAGAGTTGCCACGTCTACATAAGTTTTCAGTTGATTAATCAGCATATACTTTCTTAATAAAATCGAATAAACCTCATAGAGTTTCGAATTTTTCATGTACGTATAATGTGTAAACATTGGTATTGTTTGTGCCCAAAAAAACATTGGTGTTATATTTTAGGATGTTAGACAAAAAAAATTTGTTTTATTATTAACACACCACCCACTGGTTTGTGGTGAGTACTGTACAGCATTTTTAATAGTCGGTGGATATAAAATATTGGCATTGTCGTAGTCATCTAAATTTCTGAATCTTACTTTGAACTTTGAAGCAACGTTTTTAGTTGCTTCATTTCATATTCGTTGTGTCTCCCAAGCATTAAAATTAAATTAATTGCTTTGAAGTCAATGTCATAATTATTTGGTTTACATTTTAGTTCCAGATTTAACGAGGTCCAAGCTCTGAGCATCTTTCACTAGCTTTTAGCCTTTAGTTCAGAGCACACCAAGTCACCAATCAGAAGCTCACATGCAATAACATGATTAAACAAGCCATTGATTGGTTTCCAGCTCAGAATCAATGGCAATATAACCAAACCGAGCTTCTCTAGTGTGTTTCTCTATTGGGTCTCTGGATTTTTGGAATAGGAGGAGAACAATCAGCCATGGAAATGGCCACCAAAGCTCTTCTTTTGGTGTTGCTAAGTTTCCTAGTTTGTGTTTCCGGGGACCTACCAGGTTTGCTTATTTGCTGCTTGATATGGAAATATATTTGTTTGTGTAGTTGTTTGTATGAATGCAATGAAAAGAATGAACAAACTGTTCTTGTCATGGACTTTGCCTGACTTCTATCTTAAATAAACATCTATTAACTATTGTGTGATTACCCAATTCATAAAACGAAATTACGCTTTCAGGAGAGGCAGAGAGTTTGGTTTTGTGGAGGAGATCTGTAGCAGAATCTGTAGCACCTACAGTTGATCCTGCTTTACCAAATGCATCCTTCATATTAGCTGAGAGGCGCACACATAGAAAGGATCCATTGAATGATTTCAAATATTACAATGGTGGATGGAATATTAGCAACAAGCACTACTGGGCCGTGAGTGTTTTTATCTGAAATGATTTCTCTCTTTTAGGCTATGTGATTATTATTTTTCTGATACAAATTGGGGAGTTCTTGTGGATTTATGTATGCAGTCTGTTGGATTCACAGCAGCTCCTCTGTTCCTGATTGGTATGATATGGTTCGTTGGTTTTGGTGTGGTTTTGCTGCTTATTGCTTGTTATGTTTGCTGCTGCCGACGCAAGAGTTACTCTTATTCCCGGACAGCCTATGCTCTCTCACTCAGTCTGCTTGTGCTTTTTGCCTGTGCTGCAATGTGAGCTAACTTGCTCTTCGCTCTTACCTACTATTGCATATTTCTTGATCATCATAGCAGTTTAGGGGTTGTCATTGGCATCAATTAGAGTGAAATTTCTACATTTTAGGTTCCCGTTGTTCATTAACATGAAGTGTCTGAGAATATTGACAACATTTCTTGGACGATAACTTGTTATGGTTGTATTCTTCGACTCTTTTCTTTTTCAAACTTGGTTCGAGTGCATAATGGTTTTCTCAATATAAGGTGGTAGAATTAAGTTGAGCTTTACAGTATTCTAACTTAGATAATTGTAATGGGTACAGTGGTTGAGCTTTGTGCCGTTTGTGCATCAATGTTTGTCGGCTATCTGCTTTATGCACTATTTAGCCTGATAGAAATCTTTTACACTAACGGAAATTATCTTAAGAGCTGAAGATGTTTTCACAGTATTGAATGATTTGGATCCGTAGTTGTGATCGCTCGTTTTCTTTTCTTATATGGTTGATTTCTCTGCATTTTATGTTTAAATTATTATGCAGTTATTTTCTCTTGACATGTTAAAATTATTCTTCTAAATTGGCAACTTTTTATTGGTGGATGAAGTTTATTTATGCCATTGTCATTAACCAAAGTACCGACTCATGATATCAAAGCCTGCTAAGCTTTCTTATTTTAGCTAATTTTCCTCCAAAACGATTATCTTACTACAAGTGTTAGGTCCAATATCTTTGGCTTCACATTCATATTTCGTTTAAGAATATTGCATTCTGATTGTAGTTCCTATGGTACATTTCAGAATTGGTTGCATACTCTTGTACCATGCCCAGGCAAAAGCCTACAAAAGCTGGACTGGCACCTTGGACTATGTTGTATATCAAGCAAACACTACTGCTGAGAATCTGAGGAACTTCTCTTCTATCTTGAATGTTGCTAAGAATTCTGTGGTCGACCAGGTTTTCCTGTCTGCAAATGACCAAGCTCGCATTAACCAAATACAATCAAGGATCAATTCATCTGCGAATGATCTTACACGTCGAGTTGATGATAATTCAGATAAGATACAAGATGTCTTGAATGCTGTGTAAGTTGCTAGATGCGTACTGTAGCTGCACATAACTTATCTTCTTCGGCAAAACTAGGTCACTATCTTATCAAAGGGAATCTTTGGTTTGTAAGCAGATGATGTTATACACAGTATCTTCCCTTTTATCTGGGCAAAGATGTTCAATTAGTTAACATGTTCCTTGCATCTTATTTCACTTCAATGGAGAGATTCACTTTATATCTAGTCCTGATTTAATTTATTCGCAGGAGACGGGATTTGATTATTGTTGCTGCTGTAATGCTTCTTCTGGCATTTCTTGGATTATGTAAGAACCTCCTTATTAGAACTGCAGAAATATGCATACAAAAGAATGATCTTTTTTGCACAATTGTATATACTGATGTTATGGTGCTTGTGCAGTGTTTTCAATATTGGGGTTGCAACCTGTTGTATACATGTATGCATATTTCCTACGACCAGATGGTAATTTACTTGAGATTTCTACTTTTTTGATCTGGACATATATAATTGTAGGCTGTGTAACTTTGTCTGCAGATTGGTTATTATTGGTTGGATTCTTGTTGCTGGTACATTTATTCTGTGTGGTGTATTTCTTCTTCTCCACAAGTAAGTACTTGATCTCTTCGCATTACAGGAAACACATCAGTTGTCTTCTAAGAATAAAGTTGGACTCTGCATTGGAATCACTATTAGCGTTCTTATGTCTTTTTATAAATGGAATCTATCTCTTGTGGTCTTTATATGCAATATTTTGTTTTCAAGTGATCATAAGTTTGATGAGGTTCGTTCATGTCATATAAAAAGGCAGATAATGTTGTTGTCTTGTTCATGATCTTTCATATATGTTTCCAGCATACTTCAATATATTGTGAGAAGCTCAATTTTTTTTTCAATTCAGTAGATAGCAAGATGGTTGCTGTTGTCGGCGATAACCATAACATTTGTTCTCTATTTTAGTGCATCTGGAGATACATGTGTTGCATTGGATGAATGGGCAAATAATCCAACCTCAGACACCCCTTTGGATGATGTTTTGCCTTGTGTGGATGTGGCTACTGCCAATGCTTCCTTGTATCAAAGCAAAGAAACCACTTTCACTATTGTCAACCTTATTAATCAAGTCGTCACTAACATTGCAAATGGGAATTTTCCACCTTCCTTAGGACCACCTCTTTATTTCAACCAGTCTGGTCCATCCATGCCAGTTCTATGCAATCCGTTCAATGCTGATTTTAGCGAGCGGGAATGCAAGACTGGTGAAGTTGGCTTTGAAAATGCATCACTGGTAAGTGAAATATTCATTCAAGCTAAAATTTGTTTCTTTGGTACATGGTGCCAATTGAGACATGCTCTCCTAATATTCCTACTCATATTCTGATCATGATCTGCATATAGAAGCTCAAAGTTACAATCACTTTGCTTGCTCTGAAAGGGGATGTAGGGAGAGCAATATAGAGTTGTTATCCATATCATTATAATTATGGCTTTTAATATTTGAAAACCAAATTTTGTGCAATGTATGCAAGTCCTTGTTAACATCTTGAGCCAATGCATCAAATTTCTACGTTGAAGTTTGCTAGCCTATCATAGAATTGCTGGTTTTATTGATTATTATGACGCTTGCAGGTGTGGAAAAATTATGTATGCGTTGTTTCGACGACCGGTGTGTGCACCACAGTAGGAAGGATCACTCCTGCTATCCACAGCCAGATGGCTTCTGCTGCAACTGTGAGTTATGGCCTGTACCATTACACTCCATTTCTTATCAGTTTAGAAGATTGCACTTTTGTGCGCGATACGTTTAATTCGATTACTCAGAACAATTGTCCCGGACTGAGAAAATACAGTGAGCACATCTATTTTGGTTTAGTGATGGTCTCTTCTGGAGTGATGCTTTCTCTGGTATTTTGGGTCATCTATGCTAGGGAGAGACGTCACCGCAAGTACAACAAACAGCTCCGGAGTTAGGCTTCTTCGAGGAGATGTAGATATACAGAGCTACTACTTCAAGAACAATGAGATCAGTCCTTCTCTGGGACAATGCATTTTGTGGCAAATGTATAATTTTGAGGATTGCAAATCATATGTTTAATCCTTTGGTACCATTTTTATGTGAGTGCTTTTTTGTAATATCTAATGGGTTACACATTTATGTAGATCTTTTATACGAGTTAAAAGGGTGATTTCATCCCATCAGTTTCACTATATATGGTATAAGTTCTAACCTAAGATTGTATTAGATTATGAAATGGATTTATTGACTGACCAAATAAATAAATTTCAAATATAAAATTTTCTCAATGTATTAAATTGTGATATGTACCCTAAAAAATAATCCATATATTAATAAAAATGTGTATATTTCTTTTAGCCTATCAAATTATACGCGCGCACACATACAAATCTTGAGTATATACCAATTATTGTACATTTTTTTATACATGGACAGAGGTGGCCATTCTTGCCTTAATTATTACCCGGGCAAAGCTGAGTTTTTTGTACGAAATGATTATTTAGTAGAATAAAGCTTACTAGCATTTTTTCCATAGAACGTTGTCTTTAAATGGGAGCACAAGGGGACAGTTCCCAAGCCTGAGTGCACCAATAACAAACTGGGCTTGTTTCCCCACAGCCCATGGGCCTTGCCAGATCCTACTTGGTTAGCCAGTAGAGTGAATGCAATACAACAGGCCAATAACTAGTGGGGTTGAAAGATTTCACGTGAAAGAAATTTGCCAATCCAATTGCTTTTCTGTAAAAAAAATTAAATAATTTTTTAATATTTCCTGACTGATCTCCTCAAATTAATAGATAAGACCAAGAAAAATCGACGACGAAACATTTGAGTACAACTCAAGTGTGGTCTCCTCTCAAATGGCATGATAAAACAAGATAAACAACAGGATTTTGACTCACTAAAAGTGATAGATAGGCTTGTCTCCAACTTGCATCTACACTAAAAAAATGTGGGCAAAAATATCTTTACAACTATTTTCATCTAATCTATACATATCTTTTCATATAGTTTGTTCACTCATCAACTATATCTTCAAACCAAAATTCTGACACAAATAAAGATAGAGCAGCAACTTTCAATATTGATCATATACTAATGTAAATATTTCTTTCTTATTTTTCAAAGGCAAAGTGGCAAGCTACAAGTGTTCTTTTAAAAAAACAGTTGAAGGATACAGTTCAGATAGATTACATTAATGTCAATGTACAAGTATGTGACATTAAAAAAACAAAGTATTTTAATCCTTATATCAAGAATTGATTTATGCCCGCTTGTTGGCCTTTTCTTCTCTTTGCGCTTCTATATGAATTTTGCTTGGTCACTCTTATGGAAGCTTCATATGTATAAATCATGATCACTCGGTATGAGTTGGTAGTCAGGAATATTTAAGCAACTAGGTATAACAAGCCGACATACAGGTGCATGCATGGGAAGAAGCCAGCTGGTTTAAGAACACGCTCACAGAATAACACCTATATATTTAACCTTTTTGGAATGCCACAAGAAATTGTTTTCTTTTATGAGTATTAAGGACGTAAACAAGTTAATATGGGTCACGTATTTTATGTTTGGCTCGATTCGGTTTAAATTTGTGTTCGTTAATTTTGTGTTTGAAAAATACTCGGGTCAAAATGAATAGCTTGTTAAATAATAAATAAAGTTTGGACTAAGAAGTATTTGGTTCGGTTTGGCTCGAAATTCAAGTTTAATGTGTTCAAATTTGAAAAAAATATTTGGCTCCGCTTTACTTGTTAATACTATTGAAATCATGTTAAATTTATATAATGTTGGAAAAAAAATTTGATCGTATATAAGTTAAGCACAAACATTTACTCAGCTCGAGCTCGACTCGAATGTATAGCGAGCCAAATAAAAATCATACCCAAACACTATAAATTTTACACAAGTTCGACTAGACTCATAATAAATCAAAACTCATTAAGCACTCAAACAAGTTTAAACATGTCAAGCACAAGTTAAATACAAACTTTCGTTTAGCTTGAGCTTGAATTGAATACATAGTGAACTAAATACGAACTAAGCCCAAATATTATAAATTTTAGACGAATTCGGTTAGACTCACAATACATCAAAGTTTTTCAAACACTCGAATAAGTTTAAACATGCTTGTTAAAGATTAAGTCGAATTAAAAAATATTCATGTTCTATTCGGCTCAACTCGAATGGTTTACACCCTAGTGAGTATGCAGGTGATAAGATAAATTGTAAATATCACCATCAACAAACATTGCATGTTTATGGTTAAACAAAAGATATAATAATTAAGTCTAACAGGCAAGGATGCCGGTCTTGAAAAGAAACTTGGTGACCATTACTAAGCTTCCTCCTTTGCCTAGCACAATGTATTATTTGCCTTCAGAGTTGAGTGTTTATTTCAGAATATGACTTGTAACCAAACACTTGCAATTGGGAGTGCTAGCTAGGAAAGAGTAAGAGTGTACTCGTCTCAGTCTCCGTCACCTTGTATCGATGCAAAGAAAATAAACCCACTCAATATTTTATGATTAGAAACCACAGTCAAATAGCATACTAAATCTTATTACAGCTATCAGTCAAATGATAAAAAAAAAGCTAGTAAAAATTAAAGCCAATGACATGGGTCTGGTTTTTTTTTATAGTTTAACAACCAGGCAAAAATAGCTATAGCTATTTATATTATCAAGATTATAGTATCATAATATTGTACGTGAATGAATATGTTATAGAGAAAAGGGTGACGTGGACGGGGTCAGTGTCCGAAACACTGGGCGGGTGTTGGTGTCGCATCCCAACGGCGGGGCTTGTTCCCCCCGGTTTCATGCCCACGGCTTTCTCTGCTGGTTTATAGAATAATGAGATATAAAGATTTTAATTTTTTTAATTTTTTTAAAGATAAAATATAATAAATTAAATTATTTTTTTTAACTTTGTAATATTTTATTGTTCGAATCTGGTACTTTTCATCTAATGAAAACTTTGAATTCTTCACAAGGATGGAATTAAATAAATGAATTTCACAATATTTTAAATCAAATAAGGCATGTATTGGATCACCAACAAAGCTTGGTTAAATGTTTGATTATTAGATTCATGCTACTCTTTTATAAAAGAGGTGAAGTAGTTGAACTGGGTAGAGATTTATCAAGAGTTCGATGTGTCTCCCTTTAAAACTTATTAAATTAGATTGAGATGCTTGAAATAATTTTAAGCCGCTCAAACTTTACTATGACTGGTAACATTTTAATGTTATATCAAATAAAGCTTAAATTGGGTAATTTAATAATGAATTGAATGTAAATAAATTAAACTTAATTTGACTTGTCACATTTACAGCCTTAATCCCCCATCTGGGCCTATTTATCCATTTTATATATATGAATATATATTCACACTTATATTAATAACTAGTTACTGATTGGTGCGATGATTATAAGAATTCTGCTAAAGTATAATATAATAAGATTAAATTATCTTTTCAGGATTGGTTAACTAAAATAAAGATATAAAATTTATTTTTACTTAAAAAAAGATATTATCGCAGTAAATATTAGATGTAAAGTTAAATTGAGAAATCTCGTGACAATATATAATTAAAAGATTCGAAATGAATCTTAAGTGTAGTAGAATTCAAAACAAATTCTAATTAAAATAGAAATCAAAATAAATCTTAATTACTTTAGAAAAGTAAAAATGTTACTAAATAAAAGATAATAGTATAAAATAACTAAATAACGCTTAGCATAACCTTATTAAAAGTTCTTAATTTTATACACTAAAAATAAATAAATATATATATATATATATAGATATAGATAATAAATATATTAATTTATAATTCATAATTTATGATTTACGTGTAAATTAATTCACATTCATAAAAGAATTACCCAAACTATAATTTTGAAATGACAAAAATAGACATGCCGGTCTATAAATGCACCCCCGGGGGTTCACCGGGTTTGGCAATTTACCGGCCCAAACCCCTTCCACCTTTCTCTCTCCACAAAACCAAACCAAACCAACCTCGGCCATGGCCGCCGCCGCCGCCTCTCGCCGCTCAGCCGCCCCCGCCGCCGCTCTCTTCCACCACCGCTCCGCCTCACCCACCCGCCTCCACCTCCGCCCCGCCGTCCGCTTCGCCGTTGATCGCCTCCCCGCCGCCGTCTCCTCCTCGCTACCCTCTTCCTCCTCCACCCCGGCGCCCCGCCGCCAGCTGAAGCGGACCTGCATGTGCTCCCCCACCTCCCACCCGGGCTCCTTCCGGTGCAGCCTCCACAAAGGTGCCGTCTTTGGCGGTAATGGTGGCGGCGGTGCGGTGTCGAGCCGGCTCAATGCGCGGCGGTCGGCGATGACGAACTCGCTGGTGAGGATCGGGACGGTGGAGGGGGAGTGGGTGAAGAGAGCCCTCGCCGCCCTCATCCGGCCGTCCTCCCACCAGCAGCGGCGCCGGGCGGCGTTCCTGCCACGGCCGAGCCGGCTCTCCGTCATGTCCAAGGCCGGCGACTGAAGCGGTTGGTCGAAGAGGTTCCATGGGAAAAAAAGATGGAAGCTTTGATGTATAGCAGGTTCGTTCTTCTCACAGATCCTAACGTTTTTGGCGATGGCGACGACGATCTCGCCACCAGGGGCAAGATTGGTGCAGAGGAAGAACAGAGAATGGCGATTTGGAAGAAAAAGATGAGATCTTTACTGCGCCTTGTAGGTATTTGTTGGTATAGTAATTTGCAGCAGAAAGGGTGGAAGGGAAGGAAAGGAGACCCTCCTTCCCTTTTGTGTACAGGATGCTAGTAATGGCTATATGACTGAAAGGATTCAAATCTATTCTTTCTAATTGCAAGATTGAGCAAACTGTCATCCATATGAACATTTTTAACAAAATCTCTCAGAACTTGAATGTGTGAAGAATAGCCGATTCTCTGCATTCTCTGCAGAAAAACAAAAACCAGATCAAATTGATTTATTTTTTTATGGTAAAGTAATGCTAAAATATCTCACTAAGTCACTGTTATTTTTCAACTAAGAAATGTGAATTGATTTTTATCGGTTCTTTGTTTTCATTTATGATTGTGATTTATATGTGGTAGTTTGTGTTGTTTATGATGATTTTGTATGGAGAAATTTGTGTTATATATATTTTTTTTGTTGAATGTTTTGAAGGATGAATTTTTTTTGATTAGTTGTCATTGCTGATGCTGTTTCTGAGCTCTTTGCAGGCTAGCAGGACCAAGTACCTTCATAATTTTGATCAGACACTCTACAACCAGGAGATAACAAAGCTATGGCAATGACAACAATCGAAAAACAGATAAAGCTGGGGAGGCATTTGTGGAGATGATAAGGTCATGTTGATGATAACTATCAAAAAGCAGATACAGATGAGCAGCTCTCAAGATTAACTGTTTACACTTCTAAAGCCACTGATCTTGTGGCAATAATAAAAGACCTAAAAGGAGAAAAGAACATAATGATCAAAAGCATGACAAATCGATGAGAAAAACCTAAAACAAAGAAAGATAATGTTTCAAAAGGCAGATTCCGTGGATCTTTTTTTTGACAGATGTGAACTGCTGACAAGAATATCTGCTGCTGCCCACTTTAACGAGTAATGTTGTTGCAACAGTATGGATAGAAGGAAGAAAAGATTGGATGAACTTGGTGATGGATAGACTTAACACAAGATGTAAATGTGGAGAAAGGGATGGAAGGGCCATGTCCACCGCCCAGAAGAGAAAAGTGTAGCAGGAAAAGGACATGAAGCATGATTCTTGGTGGTGGAAATTAAATATGGCTATCACTTAACCTAGCAAAGGGGACCAAAAACTTAGCCAAAGCGACCCACTCGGATCCCAAAGGCTGCCCAAGTTCGTGAAGGTGAAGCAACATTAATGGTTGTTCCAACTTTCAGGTGCGCAAACCAGCCGAGCTGAGCTAGAATGAGTGAAGGTGAAATCTGATGTAAATTTTGCTTTAAAGTAATCTTGTTCTATGTCTGGAAGACTCAAAAATTTTGTTTCATAATACAGAGAAGGCACGTTGGCTCTGTCAAAGAAATGTCTCGTATTCAACTATACAATCTCATCACTTGGAGAAACTTCACAACTGCACAGATACGTTTCTGTCCTCTTCATTTGAACATCAGTAAAATTTGATGATGACTGTGAATTAACTGTTAAATTAAGTTGAGACTTACCATTTTGTTCCTAGTTTTTATATCAACACAATTCAAATAAAGATTTAAAGTGGTGGTGGGTATTTGATATATTTAATATCTTGAAGAGAAACATATATGGAACACGAAGCACAGCAATGCAACGGCTGCCGATGCCTTGTCTTAGACTCTTATCCTGTTGAAGAGCTGATGGAATCAAGAAAGTCCTTATCCAAACTCAAAACCGAGTTGTGGAACTGGAAGAATGATTCATCTTCCACAAGCTAGCTTCCCCATACCGTATCATCTATTCCTTATCCATTCATGCACTACAGCAGTTCAGCATTCCCATCCTCAAAGAACCATTACAATCAAGTAATTCCTTATCCAAGCTCAAATAAATGAGTCAGATGAACTGGGAGAATGAATCACCTTTCCCAAGCTTCCCCTTACTCCCATGACCCGGCCCCCTTATCCACTAGAAAGGTTACAAGCTCCAGCTTTCTCATACCAAAGAAGGGTTCACCCTGCTCCACAGTTGTAAAGATGACAACATCACTACCTAAATTTAATAAATAGTTTCTTGAATATGCCATGATTTTTATTTTGTCTTTTTTAAGTTTTGAAAAAAAAAAAGTTCTCAAAGTTAGCAATGCTTAGTATGAGTAACAACGGCTGACATAGAAATATCAACAATATATAAATCTAGCCATCCAATTAGATTACATGGTTATATTTTCTGTGACTCATCCAATCATCTTGTAATCAAAAGGTTCATATTAAATGTAGCTGATAGTTATTTTTCTCATAAAATTAATTATATAGATTAGGTTTTTTACTTAGAGGTGTAAATTTTAGATGATCAAAATGAATTGTTGTCATAATTGAAATATCTCCTGTGATCAAAACAAAATCATTTACCATTTAAGTTGCCAACTTGGACGCTAGGGTACTGATGCAATAAGAAAAATAATTGGTTGTAATATTATGAGTAAGTGAATGTTGATTTCTCTTATGCTGATTGGTGAAAACAATTTTTTTTAAGTGAACAACTTTTTCCAAGGAGGACTACAATGTAATAATAATGGTAGGATTTCAATATTATCATCATTTATTTGAAGTTGAGAACGCTCAACGTATACTTTTTTTAGCTTGTGAGAAAAGTACTACAAAGGGGTTACTATGAAGTATTGAAGTTTTTGTTGTACAAGGAGAGTGACAAATATTTACTCGAGAACACAAAATTATATAGAATCTATCAATTAAGTATGATTGTCATCACAGCCCAGAAAAAAATATTTACTATGATTACGTGTGAATAATTATCAAAGGCTTTCAGTGTTTTACTAGCTAAGGTAGTTAAAAATCCTTTGATCTTTAGATTTTCATTGAGACCTAACTTAATTAGAACTGATTAGTTTTATGAAATTATTAATCATTTCCAACTAAGAATGATTGATTTGAACATAATTTTTTTTTTAAACAGGATTCTAAGGTAAATTGATTAACAGAGTTGCTATCCTAATAATAGTCATAATAATCATCGTTCAATAGAGACGAAGACGGTTGAATTGGGCCTATATGCGTATGGGCTTTTGAAGCCAAATGGGTCTCAACATTATAGTCTTGAAAACCTTCATTTGATCAACAGATCAGTATAATATTAATATTAGGCCCAAAACGGCTGGGCTTTTATTACTTTCCAAGGTCAGATTGTCGCTGTTGGTAAAATTTCCTCGGTTTTTTTTTTTTACCTCTGACTACCGGGAGATGGTATCTTGACTCCCAGGGGATGGTACGTTGTACTCAACTTGATCTGTGTCGTCGTAGCTTTTTGAAAAGCTTTTAAGAAATATGAGGTGAATAGGGGATTTTAGTCAGAGATTCTCTTTGAAAATCTCATGCAACTTGAAAAGGCAATATTTTTCCTATTTGTGTTATTTGTTGTATTTTTTTTCTAAATTATTGCACAGGGAAATTACCCATATGAGCCGTTAAAATGTTAGAAATTAGGTCATGAATATTGTAAAACTCAAATTACACCGGAACCCTAAGGAGGGTCATGTCCCGGGTCAATTGCGCCAACTCCAGGGCATTTCATCAATCAGTAATTTGTAAGATTCTATAAGATGTACATGAGAAGTTATTTAGCGGTTTCGTCCTCTTACATTTCAACTGAAAGCCACATAAAATTCATCCTCAACACTTTCTTGATGCTTTCTCTCCATTAGGTGCCAAGACAAGTATAGCTTTGTCTAAAGCCGATTCCCGCCTTCTTTATATACCTTTAAAATCATATATCAAATTATGTGCCATTGAGATGGACTACTGTCCTCCAAATATTATAATTCAATTGAAGAATTATTGTGCTGATTTGATTACCGATTAATTTAGTGTGGGCCTGCTATCGACAACCCAAGTTACTAGAGACTATCATGTGAACTAACACTACTCTTTCGTCCTTTTTCAGGGCACCCCTTGGATGAATGCCCCATGTTTGTCGGTTAGATGAAAAATCGTCCATCAAACTCAGACCCACCGAAAGAGAAGACAGACCCTTTTATGCGTGGGTTCCAGAAATAAATCGAACAGCAAAAAGTCTACTATAAATGTGTCAATTTTAATAACTTCTAATTTTTAAGAAGCACCACTTGTAATAGATAAGAAAATCCATAAAATTCATTCATAATAATGCTTCATAATCATCAAGCATAGGATACACTATAAGGTAACATCACCGACTTTCACTAACCCAAAACTACACATCCTTAATCAACCTAACAGATGACAAATCTTGTCCAGTCTCCTCACAACTAGTACACCCCACTAATCACTCTTAGTATAAACCAAAAAAAAAAAAAGAAAACTGTGGATTATAGTACCATACCAATTACCAACCAAGTATTGATCAGAGCAATTAACAAAAACCATACACAATCATGTTGGCTTCAAATCTTGGAAGAGAGAAGCCCACTCGAGCTCCGGCTCCACCTTCTTCAATACCGGCGACGACCCCGTACGATCAAGAACTGGGCTATCAAAAGCTCTAGCATGATGAGCACCATCACCACCACTCTGATGATCTATATAGCTCCGGCCATCGGTGATGGCCAACCTTCTCGGCTCCGGCAGCACGAACCGATTGCTCCTCCTCGCCAAAGTGCTCCTCCTCCACCGACGACCAACGTTCGACGCCTTCTTATTGTGCACCAGTATGAGAGCCGACGAGTCTCGGTCGGCCCTGTGATCGACCCGTGATAGCGAATGCAGGAACATGGCCACGAGGTAGCGCTTGGTCTTCTTGATGGCGGAGAAGAACCGGGCGACGGGCCGGCGGTGCGAAGAGGAGTCGGCCTTGGCGAGCTTGAGGATCTCGAGGCGGTGCTTGGCGATGGAGATGCCCATGCTCTGGAGGAACTCGTGGTTGAAGAAGGGGATGTCCTCTTGTTGGAGCTCGTTGTGGGAGAGGGCAAGGCCGTACTCGTACACCAGGGTGGGCTCGAGGTTGGTCTTGGAGAGCCACGAGAACCAGTCCATGATGGTGGTGGTGGTCGGAGTTTGGGAGTTTAGTTGGCTATAATGGAGGGAGGAGGAGGAAGGAGACTTGTGAGTGTGTGAGGCCTTCAATGAATGCTGCTCTTGGTAGTTGAGAGCAACTTGTCAAGAATGGTTGGATGGGAAAACCACCCTTTTGGGCTCATCATCAATTATTCTCTTATCTTCTTAGGGTTTGAAGTGTAGTTAGGGGTACGTTTGTGCTACAAAATTATGGTAATTAATTTTGATTAAAAAAAAATATTTTGTTGCCGGGTCTTTCTGTAATGACCCTGAATGTAAATAGTTAATTAAAATTAAAGATTTATAATTCATTCACACTTATAACAGGATTCTACGTATTAAATATATTTTGTCAATACGATTTGTAAGTCTCAATCAAATATCAATAACAAATTCATCGAATGTTATTAATTATAGCTTGAAAATTTTACTAATAAATAGGTACTATCATGTATGCATATCAGCTTATTAATTAGGCCTTACAATCAATATTAAACTCTTTGACCTTATAACTAATTATTCTTATCGGGAAATAAGAGAAAATATATAAAGATATAACAATTTTCATTTAAGTTTCTAATCTTCTCAACTAGAAATATCAGAATTTTCGGTATATTCAAAACTAGTTGAAAGAGTTTAGAAATATAGTGTTATTGAATGAACATATAGATTATCATGATATATTTTTTGTTTTGATTGGCTTTTGAGCCACCATTTGAATTTGGACAGCCTTTTTTATTAATAAGAGTTAATTTCACTTTTATATTTTTAAAAATATTTCATAACATTTGTGAGTCCAAAAATATATATAATAATACCAATAATTATAGACTAACAGCTCCTTATCAACTTTACATGAAGGGGTTTAATTTTATGAGGTAGACGTTCGTTGCCACAAGTAAAATTTCACCCTTTTTCTAAGAAATTTACAAAAAAATTCAAAAAATATAGAGAAATTATATATATTATATTTATAAAATTTTAAAATATGGTATTTTTCCCAAAATCTTGTTGATATTAGAAATGATCATGTGTGAGAGCTGTTTTACAAAAGAAATTATTGTATTGTGATGTCATATATTATCATGATTATTTGTAGTTATTTCTGGGTGAGTGACCCCCAAACATTGGACAAATCAATGGAGTAATCTTTTACTTCAAGGTATTGAAATGGACAAATGCAAGCGTGTAGTAGAAGCCAATGAATAATGCGCAGTACGTAGTAGATTAATGGTAGGCGAAATTGGAGTATTTATATTTATTGATGGCAGCATATAAATTGGTTCAAGCCCAATATTTACACCATTGTACGTGTGTCACAGTACTTTACGTATGATTCGAAACTATTGAATTTATTCGATTGCATGGCCCTCTTCATCATATATACATGATTTGAGTGATAAGAGCATGGAGTACTTTGTACGTTGGATCATATCTTAAAACGTTTAGCTTTTGATCCGGGCAAATGTCGTGCAAGGTGTTAAATTATGAAAATTATCGAGGTTTAATAATATACCAACTATTCTACCGGACTCTTACGTTCGGCTTGACTTGGCTCGTCTCGCATTTGTTAATTTTGTGTTTGAAATAATACTCGGCTTGAAATAGATAAACTCATTAAGCAACGAACAAAGCTTGACAAAGGAGTATTCGGCTCGGCTCGGCTCAAAATTCGAACTCGATGTGTTCAAACTCGAAAAAATATTCAGCTCGACTCGGTTCATAAATATTTTCGAGGTCACATTGAAATTATATAATAATAAAAAAAAATTAATCCTATATAAGCCGAGAACATAAACATTTGTTAGGCTCGAGTTCGGTTGAAGCTCGACTCGAGCTTAGCTTGAACTAAACTCAAACACCATAAATTTTTTACAAGTTCGGCTCGGTTCATTTATAATAAAACTCATCTCGTTTATATTAAAGCTCGGTTAGGCTCGTTTTATATCGAACTAAACTCAATCACACCCCTACTCGGCTCGGCTCAGCTCGGCTTGTTTACACCCCTGTAATCGTATTAATAGTGTATTTTCATAATTTATGCATTATATAGTTAGCTTGTTAAGCATGTATTGAGTTGGGGTTTGCCAAAGGTGCTAGAGTTCAAGCTCGTCAGTAGTACCCAATATTTGGAATTTGGACTTCAGGTCTTTAGAACTCGTTTTTCAAATTTATCACTCTGTTACTATTGATGTTTTGATTTTTAAATAATAATACTTTGTAAATATACAAATCCAAGATTCATACATGTATCAGTCGGAAAAATATTAAAGAAGTTCCTTAAAAGCTTACTAATCAAAAAATCCCATGCCTGTACAAATACAGTTAATGGATAATTAGTTACTAAACTAATGGATAATTATTTCATGCTTAATCATTAATGAATTTTGTTTATTGGTTCTTTTTAGGTTGCTTCTTAAAATTCTTATCATATCAAATATACCAAATGTGTCAAAACAGAGCGTATAAGTTAGTCTCTACCATGTTATTTTTATTAACCAAGACAAAGGGAATGGGGAAGCAATGTTGATAAGATCAGTGCGAGCAGCCTGGAAAGAAGGGAAGAGCGACGGGGATGGGCCATGCATGTTTGGTTGGAGGGGCGGCCATCACGCTCGCAAATTTCATGTTTGGACACTTAGCCCTTTAATTTACATGCACAAAACAACCAACTTTTGCTTTCCGATTCTAAATTTCTAACCAAAAAATCGCCATTTGGGTATGAAGTCCCCCACTAATGACGACCTTCACATGACATGCTAACCAGTGAATGGACAAATCTATGACTTGTTATAATCCCTCACGTTCAATGGGATTATGGGTGCCCGTTCATATCTTTCGCTTGATTGACGTCAAAAAAATGAGGAGCATGTCACATGACAAGTTGTCATTGCTCGCTGGGATCTACGTGTGAATGTCATGGGCAAGGAAGGAAGAATTTGCACGCATTTTGAAAACGAAGTTAACAGTTGACCGAAGCTTGAATTGAGAAGACGGAAGAGCGACACAAGAAATGCTGGAGCACTTGTTTGATTAGTTTAAAATTTTTTAATTAATGGTATTTAAAATTTTAATTATAATAATTAAATTAATATCTTTTAATTAAAAAGATTTAAAACAATCAAGCAAGTATTATTACCGGTTTGTTGTAA